>VXBX01009535.1:0-104044 GCA_013400415.1 Scytalopus superciliaris
GCCTAGCCATGATGATGAGTGTGACTAAATGCCTTCATGGAACGTTGAGAATTTCTATGATGCTTAATATATGCCTTGTATTATACTCATTCTGCTTCTTTGTGTGTGGAGCAGCAGTGGGTTCTTTTAGGCTAAAATGATGATGCTCCTGGAGATTTTGAATTGACACACTGTTGTTTTTGTGTGTTCAGAATGTCTGCCCTGTTTTTGTGTGTTTGGTTACAGGGCTTTCAGCAAAGACTTTGATACACAAAAAGATCAGATTGTAGGTTTTTTTCTGAAGTAAACAGTCATATTTTTAAGACTGATATATGCTCGAGGGTGGTACAATATGGTGTATGAACAGACTGGATTTCTAAAATGTTTTGTTGTCACTAGAAGAGGCTTTGTTATCACCTGTGCACTCCAAGGCAACATGTTTATTTTGATGAAAGAACTTTCACAGTTGTCTGGCTAGCATAGGAATGTTTATATAAAAACTATGGTCGTACATTGATGAGGACATCTAAAGATGAGTAGAACCAGATGAAAATCATAGTTCATTATCTGAAATATTGATTGATACAAATATTAAACAAGCTTTGACACCGACTATGAAATTATTACTGTTGCTCTAAAATTAATTCCTAGAAAATGTAGTGTCCGAAATTGTGCCTAGCTCGGAGAATACTATGAAACTGATTCTGCTAGTCTGTTTTTTTGTGGGCATGTTTTTCTCTATGTAGCAGTATCTTTCCAATTTCAGGTGAGATAGTCCATAGGGTACAATATTTATGTTCTCCTTAGAAGGTCTTTGAAAATTCAAGTTCAATAACACATAAGTTTAAATTTCAGTCGCTGTTGTCCATATTGTACCCAAGTATTTGTATCTGCCTGTGTCTCACACATTTGCATGTACTTGTGGTGTTTGCAGGCTGAATGAGTACAGTTTTTCCATGAACTATGGAAAATAATGATGATAACTCCTATTGTTTCTCCATCAACTACTGTGGAATCTCTACAAAGGAGTTGGCACAAAATTGTTCCCTGATTTATTTTTTTTTTTTTTTATGACAATGCAGAATAATTCAGACTGTAATGTCTCTTGTCTGACCCTCTGGCTACTTTGAAAAGTAATTTGCTACATTTTCTAGACAATCAGGGACAGTGTCACCACTCATTTTGATTAAACATGTTTACTTTTTGCTTTTAGATAGGGATCCCATTTACAGGGGAAAAAAAAAACCAGTTACTGATAGTAAATTTGCTTCTTTTTCTGATCATGGTAAAGTCAAAAATATTGAGTTCATCCCATCATAATAACTGCTATAATATTAGATTAGTTTGAATATGAGTCTGACTTTTCTTCAGAAGGGGCAGAAGAAAACTGGTCATGAGCTTGAAAGACCTTTTTTCCTGCTGAAGCACAAATAGCATCAGTGACACCCACACTGGTTCTGTACGCTTTTCCTGTAAACGCTCTTGCTTCCGTATTTGTAGGAGTGTGAGAACCTTCTTTTAAGTTGCAGTGACACATATTAACCCTGTCTCATGGTGCAGCAGTGGGGTAACACCTCGGTTTGTGTGTTTCATCCCAGCCTACTTTGGCTCTGCTGGTAAGAGCACTCTCCAGCCTGAAGGCTTCATTCTCCTTAACTTGACTTTGACTTCATTGCTGTGTTTCCATGCTCTGTGTCCCTTCTTGTGCTTCAACACTCCATTTTTTGCTCCTCTGGCTCCCTCTCACATGCACCCACTGAACGCCTTCCACCCAATGCATTTGTCTCAGTGACAGATTTCTAGAAAGTTGTTTTTAAAAACGTGGGTTGTCTTTTCTTCAGAGTTTTCAAACTATGGTAGGAACAGCAAACAAATGGAGCCGTGCCCCCATACATCACACATTGTAAGTGAGAAGTGAACTGAAAAGGGTAATTTAAAATAACATTTCAGCATGAAAGGCATATCTAATCTTGATCCTGAATGGCTCTTTATTGAGAAAAAGCATGAGCGCAATTAATTGATGTGTTTTCAGTGCCCAATCTTACAGAAAGAGGAAGTAATAAACCAGTAAAACTGGCCAATGTAACCAGCCTCAAGCAGTGCTTTTGATATGATCACTGCATGTCCACAGGAAAGGTTTACAGATCTGCTGCAGAACAAACATAAGTAAGGAAGTATAAGTGAATTGCATTTTGAAAGTAAAGTTTTTGTTAAAATTCTGCTTAGTAGTATGGAGGACTACTTTATATAAATAAATGCACATAAAATATATGTAATATAATTTATGTATTTGCAATTTACGTGAGTATAATGAAAATGCAAGTTGTATGTACTAGCATGTACATACAAACATTCACACAAATGCAAATTAGAACTCAGAGTAGCATTTTAAAAATTATATTTGTGATTGTAATTTTGGTCCTGCCAGAGCCAGAGGGAAATGTCCCTTGGACATGGGAAAATACTTGCAGGGGACTCATCTCTTGAACGCACTCAATTTGTTCAGTATTTTATTTCCAAGTGTCATGTGGAAGAAGATATCCTTCTTGCTGCTGCCTTCTAAACCCATGCAGTGAGCTCAGCAATTCCTAAAGGTGGGCTACTTGTAAAGAAAATTTTCCTCTGGAGAAAAGCAATTAAGGTAACTGTAAATGAGGTTGCAGTCCAGCTGATCTCTCTCATAAATCTGGTTTTCTGTCGGCTAGACTGGTGACTCTTCATTGTAAACTTGAACTTTTACTGCTCTCATTAAGCAGAGTTTGAATTAAAGGGCTTTAGCACTTTTGGTGGTTTTGCATAGTGCTGATTTCCCCTTATTTCTCACCTTGGTGACTAATGTATTTAATATGAACTTTGAAATAGTGTCCACTGCACTAACCATGTCATGTCCTTCCTTATAGCTAGATCTTATTCCCAGATCTTTTTATCCGTGCCTACTAAAGGAAGAAATATTGTTAATGAGCCCTACTCAGACCTAGCGAGTATAAAGGGACTGACAGATGAGTTCTGGTGGGTTGAACTATGGGCACTTTAAGATGCTACTGCTCTGGGCTATCTGCTTGGTCTCCTGCCTGTGTGACAACCCAGCACTGACAGCAGAATGCAGTACTGTAGGGACGTGTCTTTGAGACACGGGTGCTGCTAAAGGGCAGGGGCTGTGGCAGATCAGTGGGGCAGGCAGGTCTGGTGAGCAGCATCCTGCAGTGAAGCCTGTCAGAGCCCTGAGCAGTGAGTATGAGACTCTTGTGATGGCTCTTGCAACACACTCCCTTCTCAGTGAGGGCCAGTTGCCACTGGTGCAGTGCTGGGCTGTGAATCTGGGAACAGGGGAAGGGCAGACTGTGTGGCTGTGGCAGGACAGGGTTTGCTGCCTCCTGAGCTCCAGCCTCCAAGGCATCCTCCCACAACACGGGCTCCTCTGCCAGATGCTCAGCTGGAGCTGCAATGTGTCATTGTGCCCGAGAGGCCTGAGTGCTTGTATGTTGTGCACCATATGCTTTTTAACTCATTTTCCTCTTTCCTACAGCCTGCACTGTGTTTCGAGCATGACATTGGCCCCATGGAAAGCTGCAGCTTGCGTTCACATTAGCTATATAGGTATAATGCAAGCCAGTATTGAGCCACGTCTGCTTTCCTTCACATATCTTAATCTGATTCTTGATCTCAATGCTGCCTTATCAATTATTTTTTGTACACTGAAATACATCTCTTGCAGTCTGTGAGGCTTGAGAGAGCTTCACTTGAAACTGAACACTTTGGGAGAAGGCATCTGGCAATGATGGAGGGAAAAGTCAAAGCCAGTGTCAGAAATCACAGGCCCTGTTGTCAACAGAGTGAGGTGGAGTTGGTTCTTAACTATCATACACAACTCTGGAGAAGTGCCCTGTGTGTCCAGATGGCATTCATACAGTGCAGTCAGCAGTGTTGGATCCATGCAGTCTCTGATAGAACTGTTTGCTCAGCCCTGTCTCAGCCTCCGTGCTGCTTCAGGGATTGCAAGGGTGGAGGGCAGCGCTGACTTTGCCTTGGGACTCTGCCCAGCAGTGCTGCTGTTCTGTGTTCTGCCACTTTGGTAGCTGAGGCAGTTTCCACTGACCTGCAGTCTAGCAGGTAGGACATGAAAAAGATTTTGATCTGTTCTCTGGCATTTAACAGCTTAGAGGTTTTCAAAGGCTTTGTGTTTGGGTTTGGTGGTGGTGGTAGTTTTCCAGTGCTTTGGGATTTGTTTTTTTCTGCTTTTGCCGAGATTTCAGTTTGGCCCTCCCCTGCAGTGAGCTGGTTTTCGGATTGCAGCTCCTAGAACTGGGTTACTTTCCTGCCTGTACCACCTCCTTCAGCCCTTCATATCTTCAGGTCTGTTTTCTGGTTCCTCAGATAAGGGAGGGCAAGGGGAAAGGAAGGAATGAAAGCAGCAGTTCTTATAACAGCTTTCTGTGCAGAACAATGAACACAATGTGATTTTGGACGGATTTCTAAACAAGTTTTGAAGCCACGGAGGGAATATGTTCTTACCCTCAAGGCACATATGCATACTCATTAACGTTAATGGAAGCTGCTAGCACTGAACAGAAAATAGACCGTGCAGTGGTAAAAGACACAAAGCTCTAGTTACCCACTTGGGAATCACACAGTGTCCAGGACTTGGCAGCTGGTACTTTAGCTATGTTCTGCTAGTCTATCCTCTGTACTTAGTGTCTTTTCTTTTATTTTTCTTAATTTAACAAAGTTGCTTTATATATTATTCCTCTCTCTTTTCACTATAGGGTGTTGCTCATTTGCTGAGAGACTCTGCACCTGTATAAAAAAGCATGAAATTAAATGTGCAGCCCCCCTGCAGTACAGCTATTGCTCTGCTCTCAAGGGTGTTGGAAGCTGTGATGTTCTTGATAACAGAAAAGTCTTAATAATGTAAGTTCAGGGAGTGTTGTGCTGATTTACCAGATTGACAACAAATGCAGTCACTCCAGGAGGAGCTGCTTGCCCTAAGCCAAGGACAGCAAGCCCTGCTAAACACTTGTGGCTCCTGCTGTGAGCGTGTGGGCTTTTCTTCACTCTGTACCCCAGTGTTCCAGCACTCAGGAGAGTTTATAAGCCTAGTCACAACTGCAGGCCCAGACTGTGCTGGTGAATTCACATCATTCTGCCCTAGAATTAGCAAAACCATCTCAGACCTAAAGGCAGTGTTGAGTGTGATGCAGGACATTTTCTCAGGCTGCTGCTGGCCTGAAGTCTGCTGACTGTGTAGGGTCACTGTAGCCCGTGGACACACCAACAAGGCAAGAAAATGTGAGCCACTTATTCATGCAGTCATCTGGGATCTAGGAGAGAGTATTAAGACAGGTGTCACATCATATGAAAGTCACTAGACTGCTTTTAGAGCCAACCTGGCCGAGGAAGTACTTCAGGTGTGCTCTTTGAGGTGCCTGAAATAATAATCTCTGCCAGAAAGGCCACAATGCAGGGAGAGTCTCTGAAGAAAGCTGTCATGTGGGTGGTCTTGTTCACTGCATGGTTAATTTGCAGCCTCAACAGACAACCCCTATGTAACTGTAAGTTTATAGTGTCAATAAATCCATTCAGTGTCAGCAGGTCACTGTAAGTCATCATATTTGTGACTCTATCTCATTTTTTATTTTGTTTATACCGCAGGGAACCATAATACTGGACCTTCTCAGCATTCCCACCTGTGAGCAGAAATACAGCGAAACACTAGATTCTTGCATTATTTTGCTTCACTGAGTGGCTCTGAAGTCAAGGCCAGTAGAGGAGGGGAGGAGAAATCCAGCTTAATTCTCTTGCCTTATTTTGACAGCACATCACAATTTGTTAAGTAAAATGAAATGCCTGTGAAACTACAAAAATAACGATTTGGGAATACTCCTACTACAGTTCTGTTTTGCATACTGTCTTTGGCATTGTCTGTTAAAGGCATTGTGGACAAATTAGTAAGGGCTTGAGGGATCAGACTGAAATCCTAAAGCCTCTATTTACTCTCAGAGCTGGTCTGTGATAATAGAGATGTCTGGCAAGACTCATTTGAAATCAAAGGGAAAAACACAAAACAGCATCACTTTTTGCTCTACAGCAAATGCATTGGATTTCCACTTCCCTGTCTTACCTTATTTTTAACTTATGCCCTCAATTTTTTTCTCACTTAAACAACAAAATGAGACAAATCCTTATGGAGTGAAGCATGACTGAGCTCTCGAAGGGTTTTGTGCCAAGGGGTTTATATGGGCTACACTCACATGGACTTTACTGGGAATGCACAGTGCTCACAGATTCGCATCCCAAGAGATTCAAATCTAGCTCCAGGTGAGATCCTGTCATGGCTACCCTCTGTTTCATCGGTAATTTCTTTCTAATGACTGTTTGAATATAGTTCTCTTGGTTGGTGCACTGGTTTGCTGCTTTCATCTCTTCCACTTGGCTTAATGTTGGATGACATCAGGCAACATATGCCTGACATGCTACAACTGTGTTTGGCACTTCATGCTTTTCCGTCCGTCCGTGTGCAAACAGTGCTGCGCTGGGATAATGTGCACAGCAGTGACAGCTCAACAGAGCACAGCCTCCCTTTTGCAGTGCCATCAACTTGCCTGGAGGTCACAGTGTATCAGCCTGGGCCTTCCATAGATGTACAAAGGGAAAAAATAAAACTAAGCACACACAGTTTTGCTGCTAATTTTAGTGGCCTAGACTATGACATGGCTAACAAGAAGCACATACCCCAAAGTCCAATGGGGTTTGCAGCTGGCTGCTAGTTAAGGGTGAGGGGAAGCTTAGATGTGGGCAGTAAAAAGCTGGAGCATGGTGTACTTGATATCAGCAAGAGGCATAGCTTAATATTCATTCCCAGTGTAGTGGTATAATATTTGCCATGGCTGTCATAATTTCACTGAGATAATCATTAATAATACTCTGCCTTCAAATTCAGCTCTTTTGCAATAACAGTTGAAGAATTCTAGCTCCCCTTATGCTTAGTAGTGAAACAAAACCAGCACTGCAAGTACAGGACTCTCTGAGCATAAACATGCCTGGAAAAACTCAGCTCTGTGTTGGGAGCAGTATAACCTTTGGGTTATTGGCCCTAACAGAGCTTAGTGGGATGAAGGAGATTCCTGGAAGTCTCCCCTCCATGCATGACTGCAAATGGAGCTGGTTTTTATTTCCTCTTGGTGGAATACCAAAGGATGGCTTGGCTATAAACCTTGCCTTAGATTATTTGGGGGGATGCCAGAAGTCTCCTCAACTGGGAAAGTGGAGTTAGTGGAGTTAGGTTTTTGCTTATGACAATGGACATCACTTATTATTTAGATTTTGATGAATAAGATGATAGGTAACATTTTGATTAAAAGAAAAAAAAATTCAGAGCCAAAAAAGCAAACATACAAATATGTGCCAAGCACAAATTTGAAGATAAACTGCTGGTGAGGAGGCAAAAACTTGATAGCATGTTTAGCCTGCTTATTTTATTAATTACAAGGTTTTGCAAGCAAACACATGAAAACTCAGTGTTCTATGGTTCTGAATTTGTTATTTTCTGTTAAAAGTGAAACAATTTTTACCAGTGTTGTGGCTAAATATCTGCAGTGACTAATTGCCATATGATCCCAGTTCCAAAAATGCATACTTGCATGTCAGTAAGTGTTAAGCCAAATGAAGACTTATGTAAGTAATACTAACCATCTTCTCCCATGGGTGCAAGTGGAGGAACAGGCTCTTCACAGCTCTACCACCGGCACAGATGACCTTGAGCATTTCACTTGGTTCTCAGTGTCACAGAATCCTCTTTTGTAATATAGACATAGTGGCAAAGACTGTTTAGTGGAGTAGTTTGCAATCAGCTTATGATCAGAGTGTTTCTGCTCACATTCAAAACTTGAGCTGATGGGACATGTGTCAGTGCTTTTATGGACAGCACTGTAGAAAGAGGCCTTTAAGTGGAGAAGGGAATATGTCAAAAATACTGTCCTTGCTAATGTGAAATTCCACACATCTGGCAGGGTTTCATTTGTGAACTCAGGGCAGTCACTGTGGAAACCAAGACTTCAAACAGCTACTCAGCATAGGAACTGCTCAAGTTCCCTTTTCCCAGCCTCCTCTTGGTATCACTGATACTGCAGAGAATGATTAAGGATAACAGAATCTGAGCTGCCATTATGGTCTAGCTCTGTGAAATGCTGAATGCTATAGGTTTACAGAACAGATGGTCCCAGAAGATGGTAGGTAACAACCCACCTCAGAGCTCAAGCTGTTCTGAGCTGTGCTGTACCATAGACTGTGCCTTGGTGGTGTGGCTGAATGCCTTCAAAGGGCTTTGCTTTTGAACAACAAAATGAAACAGTCTGTAAACAGCAGGTTACAGCAGTAGCTTCTGGTTTCCTGGTCTTTTTTGTGGTCCATCTTTGCCTTTTCATCCTCCTTCTTGCTTCTCAGGTGGAACAATGAGGTCAAGCCCAACATCTGAAACAGGAGATGGCTCTCCTAAAGCTTGTCTGGAACTGCACACAACACTGTCAAAATGGTTTTGTACACTGCCATACCAGGTGAATTTACGGCGATTAGGCTCGGCTGCATGACCCGTGTAGATCAACACTATTACAGAGTCTACTGGTTTCACTACACTACTCTGCAAGTAAATGCAGGAAGACATGATAGATGCTAGGCACACAGTGAAACTCCAAGTGGGAGGCAGTTGATGATGTGTGGCTTGTCTGTAATTTTGTCAACACTTTATTTAGAGTTGAGGAGGAGAGAGGAGTCAACCCTATGGAGATGAAAGTAAAAATAATAACTGTGAGGCATTTTTCCTAAAGCTGATTACAGTGAGTATTTCGTACCATTCAGCCCCTGACCATAGTGCTGTTACTGTTACATCTCCAGGCACTACTGCCTGCCTCTGAGCTGCTCTGACAGTGCTCTGTCCACTTCAGCTATCATCATATGTACCCAAAAGATGCTCAGTGACAACCTGCAGGAACCGCCTCTGCAGGGTCACCTTGTGTCCTTTTGGCAGAGGAAAGAGTGCCCCTTTAGATGAACTCTTGTTCATTGTGGCTCGTTTGCTTTCTGGATGCTGCTGCTGTGGTGACTCATTTGACCCCAGCCATCAACCTTGTGCTGTGTTTTGAAACACGAGCTCAGTGGCGGAAGGAAAGGCCTGCCGGATGCGTCAGTCAGCAGCAGCAAGAGCTCTTTATACAACAGACAAAAGGAAAGAATTGCAAAAATCCCAGAAAACTTCTGGGAGACAGCGGGTTAGTGATATCTGTTGGTTCCCTGTTGCCTTTGGGAGATGCCAACAAAGCATGTTGTGGGGCTGCTGTGCCTGTGGAATGGGTGGACAGAGTAAACCTCATGCTGAGGTCCCTGTGAGCTCGCTATTCTGCACAATACCACCTTGGTAGGTCTCCAAGCTTGATTTAATGGGCTGCAATTATTTTAGAAGCTCAACAAACAGATTGTTACTTATATAAGCAAATAATGCATTTGACCTACTTATTGTAGCTGTAAGTAGAAGATAGGCATTGCTGTGGAATTGAAAAATAAAATGTCTCATATCTCTGGATAAATTATTCAAGTCTTTGCATATAGTAACTGTCAGTGTTCTGGTCTGGTTGTTTGTGAACCAAAACAATTAAATCAAGTAAACAAATGCAGACTGTTTTTCTGGATAAATAAGGAGGTGAGTTAAACTTACTGTTTCATGAAGCATTTGCTCTTTCTCTAGCTTGATTTCCTTTTTTACCATTTCCCCAGTAAATAATTTCGGAGTCCACTATTTGGGTGCATGTCCTGGTTTTTGAAATCCCCCAGAGCCAGGAACTCTTGCAGAGATCAGTTTTGTTCAGTGTCTCTATGAGCACTGGGTCAGAAAGCCTGTGTACTGTACCTTCTGCAAGAAGTTCATGAAAGTTCAGTAAATGATTTCCCACGTCATCGCCCTCAGCTACGGTAGCTGGTAATCGATAGCAATGTTGCTCCTGTGAAGCCAAGAGTTGCACTGACTGGTGTCTGCCTTTGTTTACATGAGCATTGCCAGATGATACCACTGAGACCTTCAGTGCCCTTTGGGCAGAAGGTAAGATATGAATAAGGGACTCAGCCTTCAAAGGCCTACTGGTATCATAGTGGTGTCTTCTACATACACAGCTCATTGATGTGGGTGTCTAAGGCATGTGTTGATGGGACTTAGCTCTTTGCAGAGACTCAGAAGCATCTCTTTCTGAAGAGAAGGGATATATTTTCTTTTTACAGGCCCATAGAAATTCTACTGCACTTGCAGTCATCCCCTGGCACAGGCTCAGAGAAAATGCAGAGCCTCACCATCTTCTGTGTGATATTCAGAGAATAGTTGCAGGGTAGCTGCAGAGAGGGAAGGGGCAGCTAGTGCAGGGTGACAGCTCTGTGGGAACTGCACCACAGCAGAGATGCTGGGTTGGGAAGATATTGGGGGCTGATGTCACCCATCATTCTCTGTGTGAGACGCAGTCAATTTGTGGGGACCTGTAAGAGTAGAGAAATAGCAGTTAGCAAGCTTGTTCAGGTTTCATCTTTGAGATGAGAGTCAAGATTCCATAAATGCTACTATAAACTGGAAAGGCTCAGCTCTTATTGCTGATCTGTGGCAGTTTTACTGTACTGCATGAAACCATCATGCTGAAACCACCTATTGCTTGTTTGAATTAATCAAATGATTCTTTTTTTCCTTCCATGTGCTTCCCCTCTTTTAGAGCATCTTTTAGGAAAGCGAGAGGTAACGTGCAGGGAAAGACCTTGTGTCTATGAGGACAATGCTATTTTGAAAGCCAGGGTTTTTTTCATGACAGAGATACATTCTCTGATGTTACCTCAATCTAGTGATGCTGTTTTTATAATCACTTGCTAAGATGCTACTTTGTGTGTATATTTTCTGGCTGTTCACAGTATGTGAACATTTGCCTTCAAATATTCCTTGGAGAAGAAAAGATGCATGTTCAGCACTGCATGTCTCCAATAACTACATTTAAATTTGCTTTTGTTTTCTACTGTTGCTTTCCAAAGATAGGAGGCTCTGAGCAAGTTTTGATATAACCAAATAAATTAAAATAAAAACCTTGAGTTAAAAAACCTTTGAGCCTTAACTGGCAAAAGATAGATAATGAAAGGCAGCATTAAGGGATAAAATGACAGGCAAGGCCCTGTGGCCTGTGACAAAGAGATGAATTAAACTCAGGTCTCCTGAGTGTTGATCTTTTGCACAGTTCAGAGGACTGTGCCTTTTTAAATTCACTTTCACTAAGAATATTCAAACTTCATTTACAGAGATAATGAAATCCAACCCAATATAAGCACTGGTGCACAAATGCCCTTTAAGATCATGTGCAACTTTGAACAAGCAGTTCATTTCATTAAAGCCAGTGGGGTTACTCATAGTCTTGAACTTGCATACACGTATATGTATATGTATAGGCTCTGTACTACCCTAGAGCTGGGTTTTATCTGTTGAATTATGCAATGTAAATCAGAATCTGTGTATCTGTGATTCAGTATCCAGCACATTCAGGGTTTAACTAAAGAAATTGTATTTCCTTTAACTCATGGAGGCTCTTTTTGATAGAGGTACCCCTCAAAATACAGTGAGATTAATTCCTTCAGCATTTAAAATCATATTTTTAAGAATTTTGAAAATTTTCGGGCCCAAGTTTGTTTCTTCATTTAGAAACAAACTGAATCCTATAGCCTCTTGTAGAAATTGAAAGGGAGAAATTTTCCTGTTACATGCATTTTTATTCTGTTTGTTACAGTGGACAGCACAATTCACAAAAGCTGGAAAATACCCAAAGGACAATAGAAAAATTACAAAATTAATTCTATTTTTTAGATGTTTTCACTCATTCCTTATACAGTGAGCAAATAATAAACAACAGCATGACAACATATTTTCATATTTCAGTCTCTCCTTAAAGAGTAAAAAAATACTTCAGAAGGATAGTACCCGAAGCATTCTGTATTTCCAAAATTATCTATGAAAGGCAGATTATCTGGGCATGTCTGAAAGCTATGAGTAACCTTTGCGCCACAAATATCATATTTCAAAAATGTCATATTCTCCTTATTCAGTAGGGCTTCTGTGAGGCTATTTTAAGCACTGGACTTCTGGCTTCGAGACGAGAACTGAAGTTACTAGAGCCTGAATCTCTTGTTCTGCTTGTGGTTTGCCAGAGCTGGGTAATCGCTCGGCAGCAGGACACCATTAAACATGGAGAGTTCCTGCCCAAGCACCGTAAACTCTGTGAAGTTCACTTATATTTTCAAGGATTGTTGTGCCTCCAGTTTATCAGCTGTGGTAGTTTGAATGGTTCTCATGAAAACAAGGAGCCTCTAGCACAGCATTCTGAGCTCCCACAGCTGGGGCAGTTCTTGTGAGAGCAGAGGACCATGGAGCAAGAACTGAGTTATCTTCCCCCAAGCACCTCCCATCTTCTCAAACTCCTCACAGGCCTACTGGTCTCTTGTGTTTGTGTGTGTCTGTAATAGAAGCGCTTACAAGGGGTTTGTGGTGCACTTTGAGATGGATGTCTAAGGCAAGTTGCACCTGGCAGGGAAAGAAATAGTTTTTACTTTCATTTCTTCTGTTTAGCTTTGGATCAGGACCCGTGTGCTCTGACATAGGGGTGGCAGAGTCTCCACACAGGTTACTGGCAAGTTGCACCAAGGACATAGTAACTCATGTTGAAAAGCTCTTAATTATTCCATGTTTAGGGGAGACAACACGGCAGTATGTGTCTCACCAATATGTCTGTGGGGTTTGCTTTTCATAGGAGTTTATGTTCCCAGCAGGCACCGAATGCTTTTTCTGCCTGATAAATGTCAAGTACTTTAAGAAATATTGCCTGTTCCTCTCTGGAGATTGCCAAATAATCTGCTTTCATGGGGTGTGGGATCTTGCCAGGGCTTCTGCATTCATGCACATCTATCTCTGCCAAATGTTGGTAACACAGGAACTGCACAAATAACTCCCTGCTCCTTTCATTAGCTTTGCACAGCTCTGTTTAGCTGCTGGATTCCTGGGTTTTCTCTCTGTTGTTCTGGGCTGGAGTAGTAGTTCATTATCCATATTCCATTATCAGGTGTGCTCTAGAATTCAGCCCTTGCCATGGAGCTGTGTTTCAGAGTAGAAGCCTTTGTTAAATAAACTGAAATGTCTTGCATCATAGCCTTCTTAAAGCTAATTCAGTTTGCCTCCTGAATGTCCCCCTGCAGCTGAGGGGAGTTCCCAGTAGGTGCTGAGCAATTCCTCTGTTCCCAGTCATGATAAAAAGATTCCTTTCTTATATACTCTATCTGTTTACTTGTGTATTTTCACTGGAAAGTCTCATAGCACCAAATGTTCACGCTCTGTGCAGCATATAGTAGTTACCTTTTTACCTTTTAAGGCTTATGAAATACTTAAAGCATTTAGTTTAAAATTGTAATTTGAAAAGTCCAATCTGTCAGTAACACACCATCTCCTAGAAATAGATGGTTTAATAAAATAAACTATGCAGAGAAAAAAGTGCTTTAGATTGAAAATGGAAAGTAAATCACCTTGTCATGTTTTACTGTCTCATACAGCAAGATTGGGTCATTTGACCTTTTTGTTGATAATGTCACCAAGGTATTTTAGGCTAATGCTACATATCATGCAATGGCAGATGAGGTTCTGTGTGTCACTGTGGTACTTAATTTCAACCCATGCAAAAATACAAGACTAGATGGCAGAATGTCAATCATTTTTCCTTGACATTTCTCATTTCCTCATTTGTAATGTAATAACCTGTGAATCTTGTATATGCAAACTTCAGCACCTAAGGACAGGTTTAGACCTTGTGGCAGAACCTTATCAGTTGGATAAAAACTGTGAAAATGGAAGGAAGAGGAAAATATGCTTTTTCTAGAAATCTGTTTGAAAACACAGTACTTGTCACCACTTTTGGCTGTTTTTATCTAAAAATATCAGTTAACACTAGCCTTGAATGGCCAGTGGCACAAGAGCACCTCATGTTTTGATTATTTTGTCTGTCATTAACATCTCAGCAGATAAAGAGATGAAAGAGTGGGGATGTGGCTGTGAGGCAGAGCACATTCTCAGCGTGACACCAGTGGCACAGAAGTTGTAGAAACCAGCACAGGGAACAGGGATCTGAGTACAGCAGAGGAGCAGGAAATGTTTCTGTCTCAGGTATTTGTTAGAGAGCATGATGCACAGGGACCTCAAGACTGAGAGAAGCCTCTCTGTACAAAATTCATGGTTTTCAAATGCAGGTAAAATACAGTTCAGGTCATGTGCAACATGTTCACAAGTGATCAGGCAATTTGTGCCAGTCTCATTGACTGGCTCTGTTTTAATGACAGCCATCTGAATAAGATTGCTTTTGACAGGACTGTAAATCAGATTAACAGAGGTATGGAGAGAGGATTGAGATCAAGGTTATGTCAATTGAATATATATAAACATAATATACAAATAACAGACTAAACAGAAAGGAAATAGTGATTTAGCTGGAAGCACTGCAACAAAACCTGCCAGTATTGTCAAAAACATCAGGAGTAATACTTTCTACAAAGCCCAAATGATTCTGGTAGCCTACATCTCATTCCCAAAAGTCTAGCCTAATACATTCAAGAAAATTAATTTGGGTTAATTAAAAAGACAAATTTAAAATGCATTAAGATATATCCACATAGTGAAAAATTATCAAGCTACCAAACACTCTTATCTGTGGTAGCTTTTGCATGTCCCTAGCCTGCTGCAAAGTGGAACACATTAATTGGAACCATCATGAAAGCATAATATAATTTCTGAGTGCTTTTTTTTCTTTTTGCTTTGTTGTACCTTAGTTATATGTTAAGCTTAAACAAATGCTGTGGTCTCATTACTTCTTATATGTACACACGCATACATTCACAGCTCCTTATTCCTAAACAAAACTTGTATATCATCTGCCTGTTCTTCTATGTCTTGTGGGAACCGAACAGAGGTTATTTAGTAGTTCAGAGCAGAATTGTGACAAAGTCATTACACTGTGTTTGGATCCTCCTCTGGGTACTGCCCAATCACGTTAGTAAGGTGCTTTAATGCAGGCGACTCCCAGCCCTGGGCCAGAGCCCTCATGGACTCCAAATACTGTCTTTGAGCTGGCAGAGCAGAGCAGAGCCTCAATGATGGCTTTAATAATATGTTTAAGGCTGTTTCTAAAAGAGGCTTTCTGACTCCATGAGTACTGCCTGCTTGGTTTAACATTAGACATTTGCTGGCTGTTTGCTGATGGTTCAGCAGAAGGTGCCTGGAAATTTCTCTGAGCACTCAGTTTGCGGTAGCAGATCTGTAGCTGCGAATTGTAAGGAGCACTGAAGTTTGGAAAGGTGGGAAAGCTGCCATTCTAAACTGGCCTGTAGTTTAAAGTGTTTTTTGTGGGAGGTTTTTTTTTGTGCGGGGGGGTTAGGTTTGGAGTTTTTGTTTGGTTGGTTTGATTGGGCTTTTTATGTTTGTTTGTTTGTTTTTATTTGGGAAACTTGTCAATGAGGTGTCAATTACCTTGTAGGAATATAAACTAAGTTTAGTGTATGTGGTAAATTTCATTTCTGAATAAGTTTGTTGAATCTGCTTGGGATATAAACTGATTTCACCTAAACATTTAATGAGGCATTTTATTAACCCTAACACTTAATGAGATGTTTTATTAGCTCTTTATGCAAAGTGAACAAAATGCAATTTCCATGCGTTTCTTTGTTGTTTAATTCATAAAGGATAATTTCCAAGAAACCCTTGACCTCCCATTTCAAATGGATTTTTTCACAATGTTTTGATTTATAGTTTCAAAGACAATATAGTTTCTATATATAACCTGTGTGGAGAGGATCTGAATCTGAGAGATGCTTTGTTCCTCCTTGACTTTACTGTGATCTTGTTAATTGTAGGATAGAGTCCAGATAAATTATTAGGATTATCTCAACAGTAGATTTTACAGTTTGTGTATTGTTGAGTATTTCCTTTCTTGGTCAGTGCTGAGGGAATTGTTGTATTTTATGCAAGAAGTCACTGTAAATAAAAAGGTCTTGATTCATCACTGTGTCACTATAGAGTTACATCACTGTCATTCCAAGTATGAATGTCCAGGATCTTAACTGTGCGCTTGGAGCCAAAAGGAGTTCATTTTGATACTTAATGTTATGTCTTTGGCAACTCTTTGGATCTTTAAAATCCCACAGTGATATTTGAAAATCAATATTTAAAAATGGAAAGTCCCTTGTCCCAAAGAGTTTGGGAAAGAACAGATGTCTCGGAGGAAGAGAAGTACTCACTAACTACTGGAGCATCAGAGCGTTCTAGGGGAATTGTAGGAGTGCTTTGAATAGAGTGTTATTTTTATAGAGTTCTATGATATAATACCAGAGAAAACCAGCAACAGGCTGGTCTCGGGAAATCTATTCCAGAATTATGACAATGTGATGAAGATCCTATGATTGACAAAGTGTTACATGCTTCTGATTAGTTTATGTTTTGTTCTGTTTTCAGTGTCAGCCAAACCAAGACCTCACAGTGATGAATACACAAAGAAGATTCCACCTCCGAAGCCGAAACGAAATCCGAACACTCAGCTAAGCACATCTTTTGATGAAACTTATATCAAAAAGCATGGCCCTATGAAGACAACACTCACTAGGGATGCCTCTTTATCGCAGGTCAGCAGTCCTGCTCCAGACACAGAGGAAGAAGAGCCTGTTTATATTGAAATGGTTGGGAATATTCTCAGAGACTTCAAAAAAGACGAGGATGACCAAAGCGAAGCTGTCTATGAGGAGATGAAATACCCTATATTTGATGATGTAGGCCAAGATTCAAAATGTCAATGTGAATATGACCATCACACTTGTTCTTCTCAGTGTGCTACTCCCACAGTGCCTGACCTAGATTTCACCAAGTCTTCAGTGCCATCTACTCCCAAGGGCTTGCTTTGTGACATACCCCCTCCATTTCCAAATCTGCTTTCTCACAGACCTCCACTACTGGTGTTCCCACCAGCACCAGTGCAGTGTTCCCCAAATTCTGATGAGTCTCCTCTAACTCCACTAGAGGTCACAAAACTTCCTGTTTTAGAAAATGTGTCTTACATCAAACAACAAGCTGGAGCTTCTCCATCTTCACTGCCACCTCACACACCAGGCCATCAAAAACTGGAGAAAGACCAGACAGTATCTCATGGAACTAGCACCCCTGGGCACACCTCCTCACCTCCTCATCCTTCTACCTTATACAGAACACAGTCTCCACATGGTTATCCTAAAAGTCACTCTGCCTCACCTTCTCCTGTCAGTATGGGTAGGTCTCTTACCCCCTTAAGCCTCAAAAGACCTCCACCTTATGACTCTGTACATTCAGGAAGTCTCTCAAGAAGCTCTCCATCAGTGCCTCATTCTACAGCCAGAAACACATTGCAAGAAGGAGGAAAGATGGTAAATGCCTCGGTCAGTACCTACGGGTCATCATGTCAGAGTGGTTCCCGCTCTCGGACACCCACCAGTCCTCTGGAGGAACTAACCAGCCTCTTTACCTCAGGACGAAGTCTCCTGAGGAAGTCCTCCAGTGGCAGAAGATCTAAGGAACCTGCAGAAAGTAAGTCCTTGATGTAATTTTTCCTCATTCTTCTTTTTATTGTATATCTTTTACCATATTTTATTAAACCAAAAGCTTGCAAAATTAAACATCTCAGAAGTCTGGAATCTCTTATATAAATTTCTTGTAACAAAAAGAAAAATTATTATTGTCAAAACTTTTTTAGTCTTCATATTGTTATATTTTTGATGTTTTCAAGTATGCATACTGCATTACAAATGTACAAGTCATGGATTGGTCTTGAGAAAGGACTCAGTTGTCATTAATTTTTCCACAGCTGTAAGGGTTCCATGTGAGTTGGGATCTTCCTACCGTGGCACAGCCTTCCTTTCTTTATGGGTGTTAAGACACAGTCATTGTCCAAGGAGCTTGTAGCAAAATAAGCAAACAGTAGTTAATTGGGTAATTTTTTGTGAAGATCCATTGATAACCCTTAACTTGGCCAGTGATCCCAGCAAGTATGATGGTAACCAGAGGTACCAGCTTAACTTTGATTAAGCCTTGGTCAAAGGCTGGAGTTGATGGCCTTGAAGCTCTTTTCTAACCTAAACAATTCTATGATTCTGTGTAAACTGTCCCACTCCTTCCCTCTGCCTCCTTCTGTGCTGTGACACAGACTATCTCTTTCAGCTGGGCTAGTGGGACTGGTTGGCAGGTTGTGCTGTGAATCGATCTGAAAATCAACATGATCTATAACACACATATAACTCACACTCAGAGAAAAGCACAGGAGGAAATTGTGCAGGAAAACCTTAAGCCAATATTGACTTGTCATATGCTGTATCATAAAATCTATGTCCCACATGCATTCAGGTTTACACCATGTTCACTTCTGAGCTTGTGAAATATAGAAACTCCTAATGAAATCAACAGGAGTCACACGTGTGAGTGAAAGTACAACCTGGCACCAGTATTTCTGCTGCCAAAATGTTTCTGTTCAGTGGTGACAGTGTCCTGCAGTGTAAGGTCATTCTAACACCTCTTGTCAGAGTGCCGAGTGGGCTCAAGATGTTTTCTCCATCAGCTTCAGTAAAATCAGTTTCTGACCTAGAAATCTTGTCACCTCCCTAACGGCAAAGCTTTCTTAGGAGAACAGCTGATCTCCTGTTTGTGTAGGTTCTATATTCTGCCTATTTGGCAGCTGTAGCATATTAAATATGATATGATAAGCTACTGTGGTTTATACCTGAAAGAGGAAGATATTCCGGTCTCCAGGCTACCATATCACTGCCAAAGAGAAGTGAATTCCACACTGCCTTTCAGTTGTGTTTGTGCCGCTCTCTTACGTTACTCACTGCAGTGTGATCACATCACTTTGGGCCACCCTCAGGGGGCTCACAAGAACACCCCCTCTGGGTTTCCAAGGGCAGAAGTTGTCTGCCTCTAACCTTTGCAGCTCAGTGAGTACATGCCACCGGGTAAGTATGGGGAAGCTTGGTGGCAATGGCTTGGGATGGCCTACAGAACTTTCCTCCTGACTCAGGGACTCCACTGCCCCAGCCTCAGCAGTATCATTCTTATTTATCTCTGTGCACATCAGGAATAATGAAATCAGAAGGTGAGGGTATAATGAAATCAGAAGGTGAAGGTGAGAATTGACTTAGCAAGATACTGAGAATAGTAGTTGGTGCAGCAGTTTGTTTAATTTGGCTTTATTATTTTCATGGCTGCAGTCATTAATCCTGGTTTGTGAAAGCCTCCGCTCCATGATTCTGTAGGGTTTCATTAATTTATTGCAGTAGTAAAAATACAGTAATGCCAGATTTGTGTGCTGAATGGGAGCAAGTTTGTTATCTAAAAGGCAAGATGATTCTTCTAATTGGGAACAATTGTGAGGGATGTGATGTGACATTTATAAATAATTTTAGTGAAGCATTAGAGAGATTTTGGCAAAGTGCACATAATATTGAACATTATTAAACATGTCTCTTATTCAGAAGTGAGCAGAAATCCCCTGTAAAGCCAATGCTGCACCAGATCTACCTGCTGAGCTTTGCAAGAAGGTTTTACGCTCACCAGTGTGAGCAGGTTTGGAATTTGTAGAAATTCCTGCACTGAAGAAATCCTGCAAAGTTTCATTATATCCATGCTGGTGTCTCATACCTACCTCCAGAAATATATTTTTTATATTCCACTTGTCTGAAACTGAATTCAAACCTTTCAAGGGTCTCTTCACTGATGAATTTAAACTAAGTGTTGCCCTGCAGGTCTGTACCAAGAGCAGCTTTCTTGGCCTCCCAAGGAACATTCTTTTTGCTCCTTAGGAAGTAGAAATATGCTCCTTATTGGTCACAAATGGTAAGGCAACAGAGATATGAAACAGAAACTGTGTTCATTTACTTTAAGAAAAACACATTCATGTTATAAATAGACACCAGTGGCAAAAAGACTCTGGAGTGCAGCTGTGTTGAGTAAACGAACAGACTGCCCACCTAATCCGATTGTAATTTGTCTGGTATTTAAAGTATGACTTAATCCTGTGGGATTACTGCCCTGAGCAAGAACCAGGTTTGTGTTTAGATATTACAGAGGTAGAAGACGGTCCAAGATTTATGGAAAGGACACAGATCGAACATTTTATGTCTTGAAATGATGCACCATAAAGAATCTGAATTGAGGAATTTGAACATAGCATTTGACCAGACTGTCACATTTACATGTCATGATCATACACAGTGGTAGCAGGGGAGGCTGGACTACTCATATGATATGTTAATGAAACCTTGCTCCTGAAAATCAAACTGGAAGCCCAAGGCATTCATACCATTCTGGGTTATGTTTTTTAAGCAGTGGCAGAGCCAATGTGCAAAGTAGGACTAACGGGGACTGCCATGGTTTTAAAATTGTCACTTCAGTGTAATTTGCTCTCAGCATACAGAAGGATCTCCAGAACCTAGAGAATAATAAACACACACACACAAAAAGAGGAAGGTATATTACTCTTACAAAGTCATTCTAGGAAATTAGGAATATTTGCCTCTAAAGTATAAAATTATTCTGGCCACATCTCAAGCAACTTTCTCATTGAATCCTTCAAGATTCTGCCCTCTGGGACTTGCCTGAAGCTCCGACTGCCATATGATAGCATTAAAAAAAAAAGGCACAATAACAAATTTTGTATTCAGCTGAGTGTATTTGGGAAATATTACAGCAATTACAGAGAAAATTCTCTCATCTTTATTGTTAGTACAACTGATTTAGTGGGAATTTGGCATATGAGTCCAAACTCCAAATGCATTCACTGGCTTTTAATTTGTGGCATTTTTGAGTGTTGGGGTCTTTTTGTTTTGTTTTTTTTTCCTTTTCTTTTTTTTTTTTTTTGGTTTTTTTTTGTTTGTTTGTTTTTTTGTTTCTGTTTTTTGAGAAGGAGGTCGGATTGAGCAAACATTATTTCCAGTCACCAGCTTTAATATACAAGCAAAGCTGCCCTTTCTGTCTTTCTGTATTATTTTATTCACTCTTCTGCCATTTTTTCATTTTTATCCCACTCCATTTTATTTCTTTAGAGTCCTTTTGCACTACTGAGAAATAGGGATCAATCATCAATACTAAGGAGTCTGTCACCTCAGGGCCACATTTTCTGAGGATATGAGCTTCCATTGAAGCTCCAGACATGGTGCTGAACACACTCAGCATCCACTGGCTGCAGCTGTGACGTATATTTTATAAGCAGCTCCCTTATTGTGCTGTGTTCTAAAAATCCTCTTGTGTGCTGTTAGCATCTTAAATATGCATTACAGCACAATTATGAAAGTGGAGAGAAAAGAACAAAGAAAAGTAAATTTTGTAGAGCATGAAAAATATGGAAGAGTGAAAAAGATAGATATTATTAATTTTCACTGACAGTTCCTTAACCCTTCCTGCTTTTGTGTGGGATAACATTGGTAGTGTGCCCTAACATTTGACAGACCCCTGTGAAATGTAACTTCAGTGCTCAAAGGTTAGAGGGAAACTATTTAAAGGGTTCCAACACTGCCAGGTGTCCTTGGACTGCTGCAGTGTGTCCTTTTCTGATGCAGTTGAAAGGTGTTTAAGTATAACCACTCAGTCCAGCTGTGTCGAATGGCACATTCCCCTTGTTGTGACTGTGCACATTGAGTGTCTGTGTTGCCTGTGTCCTTCAATAAAGAGGAAATTACAGAGAGAGAGGGAGGGAATGGTCTTGAGGTTTTCCAGAGCTGTATTTGCTTCTTGTGTCTTTTCTGCACCATAGAATCACTCTGTGCTCAATGAGAATGTAGCACTGTCTACCTATAGACATACCCACATCCTGAAGAGCAGAGCAGAGAAGCTGCTGTGCATCTGCACTGCACTGGCTTTAGGGCTGTGTGTGGCTTCAAGGCTCTCTGTCTGAGATGGTCCTGTAAACCCTTGTCAGGGCCAGCCTTTCTTTTTGTATATTGGTTGTCTCCATTTCTTAAGATTTCAGTTTCCTCATAGTTTCCTGGGAACTTCATGCCAGTTTCGAGCAAGTATTGTGAATACTCATCCTGATGAACTGCACAGCATAGTAGGTACCTCAGCAGTGTGCCCTGACTGTGTGTGTGCATGAGGTGTGAGATCAGGACACATGATGCACAACAGCTGGGTTGGTTTTTTTTCCCCCCTAAGTTGCACAGCAGTGCTTCACAGCTGCTTTGGCTTTTACCTATGCAGAGTTTCACTCTTCAGCTTCTAGTCACATATAGGAAGGAAGTCTGTGAACGTGCTACTTTGAAAAATCAATTAAAGTGATTGAAAATTTGGATAATTATTAACATTTCCTGTTCCTGGCTGGTACACACTGAATTAGGAATCTAAACCTGCCAAATAGTGCTGGGAGGGGAGGGGTGCTGAAGTAGTTCACTTGCTGAAAAGGAACTCAGGCTGATTTCAGGCAGCTGAGATTTAGAGTGGAATTTGTTTATTTGTTTGTTTGTTTTTTAATGATGCTGCTTTCCAGGAAGCCAGGAAACCTGAAGAAGGTGTGGATGTCCATCCCTGAAAGTGTTCATGTCTTTAGATCCCTAGCCAAAAGAGGTGTGCTCTGGACTAAATACTTTGGTCTGGATCAGCTAGCCTGGCCAGCAGGAGCCTCTTGTTGAATCTGAGATGTATTCCCCAATTAAGAATCACAGGAAATAACGGGAAAGGAAAATCATAATTTGTCAGTAAGGTTTTTCAGCTAAACCCACAAAAGGCAGGAAACCAAAACTTCACCTAGGTTTGCTCTAAGTTAGATGAAGTGGGCTACATAGAAAAGGTTCAAAGCGGAAATGTGTGAAAGCATTCATGGCAGCTCCAAGGCAGCCTGCACATCTCTAGTGCTAATTCCATGCTGTAGCTACAACATTGCTGCCCCATTGTGCATTGCATGCCAGTAATTCCATTCTTTCTTGGCACCAAGGATAGTGCCAGGTTTGAGAACTTGTTTCCAATGGATAAATCAATAGGCACCTGTTCCTTGATTGAAATGCACACTATGCTGTTTGTTGTTTTCTTTCTGCTTTCACACAAAACCCAGTATGTCTATTTAAGGGCTTTTAGTTGTTCAAGTCACTGATGGTGGGATGTTCCCTCTGTTTTTAAGATGAAAGAATGTCTTTGTTAGATGCAGTTATTAAAATAGAAAACAAGCATTTTGAGATTATATGCAATACTTTTGCTAATTGGTGCCATGACATTGTCCCCTCTTCTAATTCAGCAATTTAGGCTTATCAGGAAATCTAGTCCTCCTGGGATTGTGACAGTATACAGAAGCATTGAAGAAGACATAATTTCATAAATAATTGCTCAGGTTTTTCTGGAAACAGCTGCTGTTTCTGATTTATCTATACAGATTTATTTATTCCTTCTGTTTATATTTCTTGACTGCTTGATAAAATTTCTTTTTCTGAATAAGAAAAAAATTGTAAGGGGAAAAATTAATTGAGATAAAGCTATTCTCTTCATTTTATATTTCACGTAGAAGATGATTTCAGGTAAAGAACTGAAAAAGACATTTTTCTCTTTAGTTTTAATGTACAGTAAGATGTCTGAAAGTTAAAAATAGAGAGGGAAAAATGTCTTAAATTCACTTACTGGAAGCTACTTCACTGTGTTGTGAATAAGCAAGGTAACGTGCTGCACTTAAGGACGTGTATAATGATAATAGGTTCTCAGTTTTAAGTGCCATTGATTTTCTCCCCCTCCCCTGAACAGAGCTTTCTAAGCCGGAGAAATATCTTGACCTTTAGACCAAATCCTCAGCACTTATAAATCACCGCTTTTTATTTGAAATCGTAAGAGGTACTCCAGTTTATACCATCTGTGTCTCTGGCTTCAGGAAAATAAATGCATCCTTTGTGGCTAGAACAGCTTGTATTCAAAATGCTGTAGTGATACAGCAGGACAGTGAATCAGAGAGTTTATTGCCTTTTTGTTTCAAGCAGGACCACACAATTTATGACCAATTTATGGGTGCTCAGTCTTAATGGTAAGAAATGCTTAATCTAGTGATGTTTTCCATAAGCATAGATTAACTTCAGCAAAACTGTTGAATACAATTCCTCAAAATTTCCCACCGTGTTTTTTTTAGGGAAGGTGGTGTCAGTGTAGGGTATCAGGTCCTCTTGATGTGAAAGAACTAAGGCAAAAAAAAAAGAGGATAGGAATGGAGCTATTTTGATTTACTAGAATGGTTATATTTTTGTAGCTTCCACTCAGGATGAAGCTGGTCAGGCTGACAGTGCCAGTGGTTTGAGAGGACAAGCTGCTTGTTCTTTCAGAACTTGTCTTTATAACCAAACACTGGACTCTGAAATACATCTCTTTTTTTCTGAATTAAGAGCCATGTTCTTTTTGCATTAGGATTCAAGTGCATTTTTATTTGTTAAATCCTGAAAGTAAAACTAGACATTATTAGTGCCATGGGAAGCCCCATGTTGACACAGCATTTTGAACCCCATTTGACATATTCCACAGGCAGGTATATAGAGATAATACTTAAGTCTCTTTGCTTAAACTAAATCACAGGGAAGGAGATCACAGTGTTGTTTAGGAATAGTAATCAAAATCCCCCAGACTACACCACCACCACGGCTAAACTTAGGACTGTGATCTTTAAGATGATGAAATACTGTGCAAGTTTCAAACAGAACAGAACAGTTTCCCCAAAATTAATCATGAAAATAAAAAACGGTTTTGCAAACAAAATTCATAGGGTTTTCTTTTGCCAGGAACTGGAATATCCGCATCATAGCTAGAGAAGCTGCATGAGATCAGTTAAATGGAACGCTTTTTTGTGCTGGCTTATGATCCAAACCCTGATTCAATGACTTCTTGAGCTGCTGTCATTGCATCTTTACAAGAGATTGATTTTAATTAAATGCCTTATCTGCACTTGCAGTGACACAGCTCTAGCTGTAGAACCTCTGTCATTTAAGAGAAGATGGTGGGAACTTTGGGGGGAATAAAGGAAACAACAAGGTTTCTTCCCTTAGTTCCAAAAACCTCCAGTATTTCTGACTTCTATATCTCCTTTTGATATTTCTTAAAATGTCTTCATCTTTCTTGCAATTTCTTGGTCTAAGTGGCTTATATATCCCTTTTTAAGGAACATGCTTCTTTTTGGTCTAAGTTATTTGATACCTGGCCAAGAAAATTTAACTTTTAAATGCTATCATTAAAGACCCAATCCAAAGGTCCTTGAGCTATGAGATGATATATTTCAGAGGATCCCATTGTAAATTGTGGCAAAAGGGATCCTCTCTTTGTCTTAGGCTGTTGTTCCTTGCAAAACAACTCTGCACTTATGTTTCTAGAATGTAGCAGTGAATAATACAAAGACTAAGGAGTGAATGACCACATTTTTGTCAGTATATTATCTAATCTACCCATAGAGTCATTAAGGTTGGAAAAGACTTTCAAGATCATGGAGTTCAACCTTTGACCTAACACCACCTTGTCAACTAAACCAAAGCACTGAATGTCATGTCCAGTAATTTCTTGGACCCTTCCAGGGATGGTGACTCCATCACTTATCTGGGCAGTCTATTCCGGTGCTTGACAAGTCTTTCAGTGAAGAAATCCTTCCTGATGTCCAACCTGAACCTCCCCTGGTGCAGCTTGAGGCCATTTGCTCTTTTCCTTTTGCTAGTTGCCTGAAAGAGAATATTCTGATAAAGTCTTAGAGTCCTAATAGAGAAAAGGTGAATATGTTGTTTCTTTTCTCTGAACCTTCCAGGATTCTATCAATACAACAGAAATCAAAGAGTTAGCAATAACTTTATTTGGGTTATACATGTAAATGATTCAAATATCAAACCATGAAACTGTTGAGGTGTACAAACATGCACAGTATAGAAAAGGTGAAAAGTACAGGGATGTTGAGGAAATAATTGTCAGGATAAGCATGCATATTAAAAAATTAGGTTCCTTTACATTCAATTTGATGTGAAGGTTCACATTCCTTTTACTCCTCTGAACAGAATTATCCATCCCTAATTATTATTTTATTGTTGAAATGGTAACATGCAATTAGCACTTTATCTGGCATTTAAGAATGAGTAAGGAGAACTATTGTTCTTGTAACTACCCATCTGAAAGAGAGAAGCTGTGTGTTTAATTTTGCTGGAGATGGCAATTAATTTATTTTCATCTGCGACTTTGAGTTCATGACAAAAAAAACCTCCTTCCAGGAAATCTATAGCTATTTTACTGCTCTGGCAATGTTCATGTAATTTGTATGTAGTTTGTGTGTGCTGGAACACATGCAGAGACCCTTGTGCAGCCACCTGAGCTGCTCTGCTCACTTGTGAGGGTGATAATAGTAAGGCCTTACAAGCACAGGCATCAGCCAGAGCTGCACAAGGCCATCTGCAATTCTACTTATTTCCTCAGGATTGGAAGTCTGTGCTGGCATCGCTCCATGGTTGCTTTGCTAACAAGAGTAAAACCAGTTCACAAAATGAAACCTCTAATTAGAAAGTGGGAAGCGCCTAAAATAATTAACTATCTTAAAAGGCATAGAAAGCCAGAATGACATTAAGGTTTTATTCTGGAACTGGGAGGAACCCAGAGCATTAACTTGCAGAGCAAAAATGCCTGGGACCCTGACCCAGCTAGGCTTGGCACAGAGACCTTTGAGTGCTTGTGCCTGGCTCTGTAAAACAGAGAGCAAAATTCAGATGAGGCCAGTGTTAAGGCAACGTCAGGATTCTCTTTTACGGGTAATGTATTGTGGTAGAAGGGGAGCTGTACAAGTGGGATGTGTGTTCTGATAATCAAAGGCAAATTTTCTAACTCATTAATGAAACAAATAAAAAGAAATGCATTAATAACATTTTTTGTTTGTTTTGTAATATTAGTTAAAATATAGATGAAATAGCCAGGAAAAAAATCACTTTCACTCCAACTTTGTCACTGTCTTTTTACATGAACATATGAAAGTGAGGGTACTGGACTAACATTTACTAACATTCTGACTAACATTTACTACTGTATCTGGATGAAGACACACATTTCAGAAGAAATGAAAATGGTCAAACAGTGGAAGGACCCTGCATTCAAACTGCTGAAATAGTTCAAAGGTTGTTTTTCAGCAGAAAACTTGACAAAAAAAGTGTTGACAAGTTTAATATAGTCAGGACTTCTATGAAAGATCTATGTTTTTGAAGTGAAGCTTTAAAACATAAGGTCATGAACTTTCTACAGGAACATTTTTCTTGAACTGTCTATATACTTTAGCTCTTTTGTCTCACCCTTGCCTTCTGATTTCTTGCCATACTGTGCCAGGACATGTGTAAACCATCATAATCCTCATCCAAACACGAAGGGTGTATTTTAAGAACCTGAATAACAGAATGAGTGTACTGTGGAATGAACAGTGCTGAGAAGCAAGGTCTTTCAACCATCTTCTGTTCAAATCAAATGCCTAATAACAGTTGGGCATTATTTCCACAGTTTCATACATGTTTCATCTAAGAGTGTTTTCTTTGATCAGTGTGGAGTTTAGTGTGGCAGTATGTGCTTGTGTGCATACATATGTTGCTAAGTAGTCCAAGGCTAATGTCAGAGATACCAAAGTTTCATAAGTCTGCCACATTCAGACTTTTCAAACTCATCCTCTTCCTTCCTCTCCTACTTCAATCATATTTGCTTCAAACAGTCATAGACCGTGTTTGTACCCACCAATAGGTATGAAATGTATGTGCACACAATTAGTTGTTCGACGGAAGGTGCAGCCTGGGTAATCAGCAGGAGATCTGGGTGCATAAACTGTGTAAGAGAAATGTTTGCAGCTCACCAGGATTATCTATGATATACATTCACATGAATCAGCATGGCTGGCTAGCCCCTAGTAATAACTGCTGGCAGGAAAACCCTTGCTCTGTTGAAGTCAATGGCAGAATTCCCTTTGACCTGTGGTAATTAGGCTTCTGCCCAAACAGTCACTGGAGGACACAGGCTTTGTTGAGGTTCTTCTAAGTGCAAGTCACTAATTTCCAGGATTCCCAGCTCTGAAAGGAAAGTAAAATAAAAAACGCAGTGAATGTCAGAGAAGAGAGTCTTCTGCTTAATTATGTAATGGTGACTAGTCTGAGTTAAACAGAAAACTTGTTTACAGAGTGCCCATAGACCATCCTTGCCAAGAATGGTGTTTGGTTTAACTTTGAGAGTCCCAGGACATTGCTTTTATTTGCTTTCACAGTATGTCTGTACAATGCATATCTTCAGATGTGGCCTTTTCAGTAAGATGATGAGGCTGTGAGGTGATTTGAAGCAGAACAGGCAAACTTGAAAGAGCAAGAACAGTATTGGAAGAAATCATTACGGAATAATGATAGCCCTGTTGGAAACAGGACATATTATACTGTCATCACTTCAGTAATATATGCCAAAATATGATCATCTTGGATCAATCAAATCGTAGAATTGTTAAGACTGGAAAAGGCCTCTAAGATCATCAAGTGCAACTGTCAACCCAACACCATGACCACGTTCACCATTAAACCATGTCCTCAAGTGACATATCCACGCATTTTTTGAACACTTCCAGGGACAGAAAATGGCTCTCCTTAAATAATACCAAAACCAGTTTTTCCTTCATTTCAGTTGATATACAAGAGTATTTTTCCTCTTAACAATAAGACATCAAACAATGTTGAATGTGTCTTACCATGCAGAATTTTTAAAACTTAATTTTTTAAATGACTAATAGTTCCAGCTAGAGTTTTTTGAAATGTAAAAAATTCTGTTCTAGTTTTTCAATCAGATTGTAACACTCATAACTTTCATTGAATACTTTTATTCTAAACCCTTGGTTGACCTTTTGATATAAATCTATCCTTTCTCTTCTAGTCTTCAGTTAATTGCATTGTGTTTTTTTCTTTTCCTGGCTTGTTTGCCTAGCCAGGATTGCACAGTTAGTAGAAAATCACCTAAACACATTTCTTCAGCAGTGTCTCATCCCCTCCCTTTGCTTTGTGCAGCATGCAGATGTGATCTCTGCTGGATGAAACAAACCAAACCTTACACTGCTCACAGAAACATGTGCTCCATGAACACTGAGAAGCATTTCAGCCATGTCTTCTTAGATGTTAGATGGTTTGTGAGACTCTTTCAGGCTTTATATTGATTTTGCATGGAACTAGGTCAGAGCTGCTTTTAATTGAACAAGCTGGCTGCTGCAACTCTCACTTAACTGTAAAAAATGGGTATTAAAAATTGATATGCAAAGCAAACTTCTGCTTAATTAGCAAGTGGATGAAGTCAGAATAGACAAACCACCATAGTTAATGAAGATGAAGATGTGGGTTTCACTGACAGTATAATATACTCTTTTTTTAAATTTTTTTTTTTTTTTCAGAAATGACCTAAGCACTGAGAATTATCCATGTTTCTTGAATGTGGTATTACTAGCTGATTATTTTTCTTTGGGAGAGGTTGGGGTAAATTTACAGCTGTGCAGATCAGACAAAGCACCACACATCAAGAAACCTATTGAAAGGCAGCTCTAATTTTAAAATGTGTGATAAAGGTAAATAAAAAGCCCTGGTGTGCAGAAACTCTGGGATTCTCTGCAGGGCTTGGTATTGTTGTAGGTCCGGTGTGTGTGTGTGGAAGTGGTCAGTCAGAGGGGTGCAGGCTGCTGTCACGCTGGCAGTGTCAGAGGGGACACGGGTGCTGTGCCCCGCCACTCCCCTGCTCAGGACCCTGGGTTAGACACAGCTCCCTGAGCAGGGCTCAGCAGCTCTGCCCCAGGCACGAGGGTAGGAGCTGCAGCCTGGGACATGACTCAGGTAGCTCTGATCATCACACACACATACTGGCTGCAGTTTAATCTTGCACCTCCACCCCTCCTGATCGCCAGGTGTGCCCTTGGGAATTTTCTGTGCTCCTGCTCCCTCAGCCAGGTCTGTGCCTGCCTTGCAGCTGGATAAGGTGAGGTGTGACATGCTGAGGCTGGAGGAGATCTGGAGTTCTGACTCACATCTAAACTCCATCCAAAATTACTTACTTTGATTTACACCTGTATGTATTTGCTGGAATTTAGACCCTGTGAGCAGTACCATTTAATTCCCCCAGTATGCAAGTTCTGCCTAGACTGATGTATTATTTATTTGGGTTTATAACAAACACACAGGGGGAAAAAAAAAGAATAAATTAATAATGTGTGGATTAGTTTATACATTTCAGCTCACAGCTGAGAGAGATGGCAGAGGGCAACCCTCATTTTAAGTTCCTTAAGACAATTGCTTTTCTTTCTTCCCCCAAAACCCCAAGCAGTAATAAAGTTTCTACAATTTATCACTTAGCATTGCACTAAGAAGCCACCTGGATCTGAAATTAATTTTTTAAGAGCAGAGTGGCAGACTGGCCACAGATTTATTCATTTGAATGATAGCTTTTTAGGTAAGGTGCTTTCTGTAGCTGTAATTTCAGTTTTCTTTGGTCCAAGTCACAACTGGCTCAGTTTGTTTCTCACTTTCTTCAGCATTTCCAAGTTTTCTGGTACCACAGTTCACGGGCCAGCCTTACCAAGTGTGCAGCAATTAGAGGATGCTTCTTAGAGGGGAAATTGCGCATGCCAATTATTTGTAAAATATGTACTCCATAAGAGATTTTAGCCACCATCTTATTCTTCATATGGAAAAGCCTGAGATTCAGGTGAAATAAATAAGAAAAAAGCATACCTTTGAATATTGAAATACAGTGACAGCTGTAAGTGCTTGAAACATTTAAATGCCTTTATGGCAGTTTAACCAACTGTGTCCATAAATATTTAAAGCAGTGAATTATTTCTTGAAATTTACATTTTTATGTACCATTTTGGTGGAAGAAGTATTGAACAATAAAGATGCTTTCCATAATAATCTCAGCTTTCAAAATACAGCACTTGACTGCAAAAAGATTTGCCAGTGGTCATCATATGATTCACTGAGCTCCCAGCATAATACTGAGCTTCGATATTTCTTAAGTCCAAATTGGGTCTTTTAACAGCCCTAGGTAACCTGGATCCCACCTACATTTCTGTACTTCCCAAGTAAAAAATAAAACAAGAGCTGTGCAGTAGCTGCTGTTACCTTTCAGCAATGTGTATGTGTGTATATATGTATATATCTGACTAGTAACAGTTTGTGTTTTCAGTATGGGATCAATGAGGATAAATTGGCCATTTAAATCCTGCTGTAGATATTGTAAAGGGTTACTCTGAAACATGCTGGTTGTTTTTCAGTCGATGAGGAGGTCACCACCCTACAGGTAACTATAGCCAGCAGCTACACTCGTGTTCGTTCTGCCAATGTCTTGTGTCAGGCTGCAGGAGCAAAAACGCGGAGCAGTGAATTTGCTGCTATGAGACACAATAATTTGTGCCACTGAGCTTGCTCCATAGAGCTACATTTGCAGCAGGGAGTAGCTGACAATATAAAATCATCCAAAGGGCCAGGACAGCCAACAGACGTGCCAGTAATGGGATGAGACCTGGGAGGGGAACATTCTGTGTTTCTGGAGCTGTCCTGGGCACATTGGAATTGAGGTGCTCTTTCACTTGAGCAAAAACTTGCCCAGTTATTTATTTATTTATTTATTTTAATTGAATTGGAGTATGATATCAATTAGCATATGTTAAGGAAGCTGAAATTATCATAAAATCCGCCCCAAAATACTTGTGTAAAAGCAAGGCATTAATTTTTTTTTTCCCATTTTTATGTATTCACTAGTGAGCAGGAAAGCAATATTACAGAAAACTATATAAAACACTGACATGTTGTTTTTCTGTCTGTGTATCAATGTTACTGATAGTGATCACCAAATAATAATGATTCAGGCTCTGCAATGGGTTACATGACGTTATAATCTGATTCAATCTGCTTTTCATTTTTAGGATATATTACTTTTCAGATAAATTGTGAACTGAAAATCCCTAAGAAAGGATAGTGGAATGTAAATTTACAAAGTCTAGACAGCCAGCTGAAAACTGATTTTCTACACCTTATAAAGAACAAGACTGTAAACCAAATCTTTATTTAGTCTGAATATTTCCATAGTTTCCAGCTGGTTGCAGGGAACTGCTATGCTTTGATTCAGCTGATAATAAACTAAGAATGAACAAATCATTTTTATCAGGCAACAAGTACAAATGCTTCTCTGTTAAGTAAACTGAAGTGGAGAAATCCTTAGCTCCACACTCAGCCAGAACATTTCCACTGTAACAAGGGCTGACTGCATGAGTGTGTGAAATTTCAAGGAGTGGTGTTCAATGAGGCACACACAGAGAAGGTTTTCACTGAGGTAATCACAGTATTTTCAGGAGCAGCTGAATGACACAGTAAATTTACTCTATTAAATGATGCATTAAGTGGGTAGGGCACTTGCAGGGCTCAATTCTGACTTTTAAAAAACATATTCCCGTCTTTTGGCTTTCTCTTTGTTTCACTGGAAAGAATGAGCTGCAATCTAGACAGCATCCTGTATTGTTGGGATATAGGTTTGTGTGTATTTCCAAAGAGTTTTGAAACTTTGTATCTTTCCCCAGGTAAGTAGTATCTTAAAGAAGTGAACACTGTTGGTGTAAAGAAAACATCATATATGATTGTACCTATCTGTTATGGGAAAAAGTACATCACTGTTTTTGATAGCTCAGTGTTCAGAAAAAAAAAGTAAGTGCCTTTTTGCTGATAACTGAAACAGTTCAAATCTAGTAATAATTTGGGCTCTCCATCTCTTTGCACAGCTCTTTGTATTAGCAAGTCTCTCTGTGCAGTCACAGGCAGAGCTGTTACAGACATCTCGTAGCAAAGGTCCCTGAAAGGCAGATGTCATGTTATATTGATAGAGACTGTTATTTGACCTTGTACCCTGCTGGGGCTACCAACTAGGAAAAACAAACAGTTTGGATTTTCATTGCAGTGTCTTTTTGCATACATTAAAGTAGGTAAGTGACCTAGAAGTTCACGGAAGAGGTTTGATTTTTTAAGGTCTTTGTCACATAGAATGTCACTGAATTCTATTTATGATTCCTAAACCAGAGTTCTTTAATCATTTTCTTATGAAGTGTTACTACTTGAACGTTGTGGTAAGATATCCTTAACATTCACTTTTACTATTAACTGATAGTCATTCACAAAGTATGCTAATGATTGCATATTGCACTGCATATCCTGTTAGATAATTTTACATGTTTCCTATATGATGCTTCATTAAGGAAACCCCAGGCTGACAGTGTTGGTACTCATTAAATTCATCTGCAGACTGGAATGACAAAGAGCCTAAAACATGAGATTTTGTCACTGCTGTGAGACGTAGGGTCTCTGCCTACCATAGAGACCTAATAGTGCATCTTCCACTCTTTGCTGTAGCATGGGCAACAGCGTGTGGGGTTTTGAGCCACAGGCGAATCAAAGTTGTTTGAATGTGGTTCTTCTCTGTCTGTATTATCTGAGTGGCAATTCCTGTAGGATAGTCCCAGTTTCTGGCCATGGGGATAACTGGGAGAGGAAGTGGCTGCTCAGACTGTCAGTCCTGCACAGCCAGGCCACAGCCATTCAACACATTCCCCTGGGGAACTGTTGGCATCTCCTGCTTGTGAATGGCTCCTGATGTTTTCTCTGCTTACCTCTCTCAAATCTTCTCATGTCCCTTGTAGCCACAAACCGTTTTTGAGATAGGACTCAAGAGAAGATTGTTATCTGTATCAGATATGGATTCCAAGACTCTAGATTCATACAGAAATCAAGGTACATCAGAATTAATAAACCTGTGTGATCAGAACTTACATCCTTAAATGAGAATATCATGTGAGGCTGTATTTGGTTTTAAATACGAGGTATAGAATTCCAGACTTGGGATTTTTTATTTTTTTTTTTCAAAAAGAGGTAAATTGCAAGCTTTGAATAACTGATTAGCACAGTAGCTCTTACAACTAAAGAGCAACTTAATGTTTCTTCTGTATCTCGGTTTCCTTGTGAATTTTTCACAGCTACTGATGGAAAAGATCAGGAATAAACTGTTTCTCTATGCATTGCTCAATGTGCAAGAAATGAAATTAAGGTCTTAAGAAGAGAACAGAAAATTGCCAGCCATGAAGAAAGCAGACATCACTGCTCCACTTGAAAAATTATTCAATTGTGTTTTGAATGTCTCCTTTTCACATTGACTCATGGAGTTACAAGCTGAAAGTAATTTTCTGACTCCAAGGATTTTCCAAACAAGGGAAATTTCATTTCCTAGGTTATGGTGCACACCCAAAATGGATTTTTGCTCTTTTGTTTTTTGGATTATGTGCTTTTGTTAGAGTTTATGAGGAGTACAGATATGTTACTTGCACAATATTGCCTTAGGAGAGAGCTTCCTTAGAAAGTGCCTGAAGAAGAACTTGTTCCCAAAGAAATGACAGCTGAAAAGAATCCAAGTATTCTATAAATTTTTAATAAACCGCAATTTGGTAGGATACTATTTTCAAAATTATTTTCCTGGCATATAAAAGTTGCAACAGAAAAGTTACATTTTATCCATCTGCTGCATGGGTATAGTTTTAATAATTAAAAACTCTATTGAAACCTATATAAACTACTGGGTTTTGGTCTAGATGGTAAAGTCAAGCTATAAATTGTCCTTAAAATATTTATGATTGGTATATATGGAGTATTGTGCAAAAGACTGTTACATAATGTTGGTGATGAGCAGACACTCTATAATGAAATGTGCTCCTGTGTATTTTGTAGAACCACTAGATGAGCTGAAGATCAGAAGTCACAGCACCGAACCACTACCAAAGCTGGAAAACAAAGAGAGAGGACATCATGGGACAGCTTCCTCTAGGGAGGCGGGGAAAGCTCAGGAATGGGATGGAACGCCGGGCCCGCCTGTGGTGTCCAGCAGGCTGGGGAGATCCTCTGTCAGCCCAACCATGTTGGCTGGAAGCAACAGCTCAGGTAAGTCACGTTGCAAAGCCAGGAGGATCTAATGAATCTCCTTGTGAGATGAAGGATTTCTAAAGATACACAGGTGAGGGTAGGCATCCAGGTTCTTTAGACTTCCAAATATCTTCTAGCATCTGCCCTGCCTATCGACTGCTGCACTAATAAGCTTTGTGCTGTCTGCCTGTACTCTGTGCTGGAACAGATTGTGATGGTGGCAGGTAATATAAGCATGGAAATGTGCTGTTCCTCTATTTTGAAGGAAGTAAGGAATTCCATATGACACTGAAAAGGGTCACCATGGCAAAGGCATCCCAGCATGGCACCTTCATACATTCAGGTATCACATAGAATAACAAAAACACACTGTGCAGAAGCAAGGCTGTCTTAGTGATGGGCACTGTGATTGGACACAGGCAGCTTTTGTTTTATGGTTTATGGTTTGGTTTATATTTTCTAGAAAACTGACTATGGATTTCAGAAGTCTCAGATTCACACCTATCCATTTCATTCTCCAAAATTTTGTATATATTAAATAGTAAATTGCTATAAACCATGGCATTATAATGCAGCCTTTTACAGAACTGGACATCTATAAACGGATTTCTACGGCTCTTGCATGAGTACTGCATTGTTATTTTTGAGATTTGACAGCTCTCATAAAAAAGTAACTTCATTGCTTATTATTTGGATTGTGGAAAATATCCACTTTAAAAACAGTTGGCACATACAGTGCTGAAGCCTCATGGTCAATGTTCAGTAAGCATAAGAGCACAAATGAGCTACTGAAACAAGAGCTCGTTCCTGCAAGAGAGATCTGCTGGGCAGTGAGTGGCAGAGCTGAGTCTAAACTGCTGAGCTAGCGGAGATGCTCATGCCTCACCCAGAACATTGCTTCCCGTGTGATAATGGGACTCACATTGTCTCTGAATTGCTGAAAATGACACCTGAAACTCAATAGTCTTTGCTGATGTGACACGTCGTTTACAGCAATCATGTAGTCCAGCTTTTCTTGCTACAGACCCCCCAAATAGTCCTTCCTGGAGTAGCAAACGTGACTTTTCTGCAGATCTTATGACTCTAGCACAGGTTCTTTGCGTGTTACTGCCATTTGCTCATTTGTCTGTTCTCACAAGGCCTTCTGCTAAGTAGGAATTTTCCAGATTAGCTCATAGCTTTAGGTAAAAATTCTGTTCCCAGTGTATTAGAGCGTCATCTGTGCCAATGCAGGTAAAAGGGTGGGTTTAAAGCTACCACATCAAAGTACTGGGACACCTGATAATTAAACCAAAAGTATGTACCAACCTTTTCAGTTCTACAAGATGACAGTATGGAGCAGAATAGTAAAGAAGTAAAAATTAAAGAGTAACTTCTTAGCAAAATATGACACTGCTGTCCAACCTTTCTGCAGCAGTTTTATTTCAAAGAGTTGGTTGATCTCCAAAAACAGACAAAACATGTTGGCCTCAGTCTTCATTTGGCATCAGCAAACTATAATAGTTGTTGAATCATGCCTTGATTTAGTTAACTGTGACTTTGTCTTACATTGCTAGGACTGTCAAAGAAAAAATATTTTTTCTTGGCTGAATTTTGATTCCTTTTTATGATTAAAATCTGAGAGCTGATTGTGACTTTTGTTTCCCTGCAGTTTTGTGATATTTCATTTGATGAATATTGCCTCTCATCTGCTCTGAATATTTTTTCCCCTGTGTCTCTCGCTGTTGCCTGAGCAACATGCTTTACCTTTAATCGGTGGGGCATTGCATTCAAAATGTATACAGTTCTCCTCAATGAACTTGTACATGAGCTGTAACAGTTCATTCTTTGCAATTAAATTAGAACTGTAACAGAATGCAAGAAGAGAGATTTAATATATCTGTATGAATACAAATGCTTTCTGGAGTCAAGGAGATAAAGTAATTCTGTGCTAGGAATTAGAACTTAGATTTACCACAGGACCAAAGAAAATCAAGGCAGTCCCCAGTATAGTCGTCTTTGCTGTTGCTTTCTTTCCACCATCACAGATAACAGAAAAGAAGGTTACTTTTTTTTTGTTCAGGCATGTCCTCGAAACACCACAGTTTGCTGCCTGGCTCCTAGTTCACACTGGTACAGGCATTTATTAGGGCAGTGTTGGAATACATTAAAAAAAATGGGGTTGAATTGCTCTGCTGTAAAACAGAAAGTGTGAAAGGACTTCTTACATGTGCTCATCAGGCAGCTCTGCTGAGGCACAGTTGAATTGGGAATTGGGGTGGCCCAACCAAATACCTCAGTGAGAATACTGATTTTTGGTGTATTCTCCCCATCTCTGAAACTGCTGAATCAGAGGGAGAATGAGCCTCTCCAAAAAGAATCTTGAACTTTCTGTCCATTTTGTTCAAAGAGCCTGGGCTGTCGGCTGCACACAGGCATTACTGTCTCTAATGACGGATTGTTCTGTGACATAATTTGTCAAGGACACTTTCTGTTTCTTGGCATTCTATCACTTCTTATGGAAAACAGTGTCATTTGGGAGTACTCCGACCTTTAGGAAAGTCAGTGCAATTGTAGTGAACATCCAAATGGGTTCTGTAAAACAGAAGGCTGTGTAGCTTCACTCCAGGAGAGTTAAGAGTATTTTCTGGAATGTTGCTGCTTTTTTCCTAACTGCAGCCATGAAGCATTTTGCATTGCCACCTGCTGCTGGAGACAGGCACTGCCTTGCCTTTTAAATCTCAGATCCTCTGTTGTGTCCTGTTTTTGAATCACCACCAGTTTGTCACTCAGCCAGCCATTGGTATTCCAGCTGAAAACACTGTAGATAATGAGGAAGGGAGTAAATGCCCACCCTTCACTGGAATTACTGGCTATCATTGTGGATTTGCAAAAGTAATGAATATTTAAGTTCAGCTGTTTGGGAATGGGGCGATGCCTGGGAAGCCCAAGGAGCAAGATACATCCATTGGTAGAGGAAGGGAGTAGCAGCAAAGTACCCATTCATGCCAGCAAGGTCTGCTTCACACAAAGATGACTGAGTACTCCCACCAAACCCTAAATTTTCTCCTTACAGGCAATATTCAGGGTATCACTGTGCTCCTAAATCCACAGGGATTCTCCAAGTGGAGGCAACATAATGCTGGAGGTGTATGTTACTGGGCAGCCTGCCCAGTGAGGTCTGGGCCTCACCTGTGCTGGTCATTCATGTTCTCTGCACACAAGCTCTACCCAAGCAGTGCCTGTCACCTGAAATAAAATTAGTAGTACTGCGAGCTGTACATTGAGGGCATCCAGCCAATGCCCATGATCCAGGCATGTGACCTCCAGGCTGTGGGATCACACGGATCCTGACTGGAGTAAAACTATTACCTAGATGTGAGAAAAAAACCACACAAAAAACCTGAACGGAAATACCAAACACTTGTGTAACAAAGCAGCCGGGAAATAGCAAACAAACACAGCCAAATCCCACAACAAAAGCTTTACAAAGAAAATAAATGCTCATACTCAGGATACAAAGTATATTCCACTAACAGCTTTTCCCTCTGGGCAATATATCCTCTAAATCTAAACAGAAGGTTCCTTTCAGGCATAGGTTTACTTATTACCTGGCTTGTTTTTGAGGCTTGCTAAGCTTTTGACCTATGGATATCTGGTAACACTGAGTTCCACAGGTTCAGTGCTTCCTTTGTGAAAACAGTCCAGTTTGGTGTGCTGATGTGCTATTTCAGCACTAATTGGTTTCTGTAGGTGAAGTCCTAAATACTTTTTTTTTTTTTTTAAGTAACAGAATACTGTATAGTGTATTCCCCCTTAATGTTTCATAATTTCAAGTTATGCTTCAGTTTACTCATCTCTTTTAAGAAAACTAACATGGCTGGGCCAGTATGAAGATAATACTGTGATTCATTTTTCCAGTATGCATGTTTTCTTTTTCTTCTTTTTTTTTTCTTTTCTTTTTTTGCATGTGATTGCTCTCAGCCTGTCACATCGCCTTGTTTAATTCAAAACCCATTTCTTGGCAGCTGTAGCAAATAAGCAATATTTCTCTTTTCATGTGCAAAGAAGAGACTGTGACAGGATAAGAAGCTTCTCCAATGTAAGTGACAGCCAGAGTATTTTTTTGAATTAAGATTAGGATAGGCAGAATGAAGGCTTCCTTGGATGAAAAAGAACTCTTCCCATTAAGATCCAAAAATAAAAATCATGCAGAGCTGTTGTACTTCTGGAGAATATAGAAAACCATAGCACATTGGTATAAAACTGATTGAAAATATTTCCATAAAATCTTGTCGCATTTCAGCACTGTGCTTTATTGGAGGAAAATCCTACAACACCCCCTGTCCCAAATGCAACCAGCCAAGACTCTACATCTTTAGTAATGATGACAGCATTTGCACTTTTGGAAAACAGGCTATTTATGTGAGCGCTTAAATACGTGATTAAGTACACATCTCTGAGGCAATCCTATTTGTGATTGGAAAGCCTGTATTTCTGCATCAGACAGTCTCTCCTAAAATTCTCATCTTTAATGCTGCTCTTTGGGCCTGATCACTTGCTTATGTCCATATGTAATGCTACTGGCATTGCTGGGATTCAGTTTAAACCTGAGAGTGCAGTAATGCCTGTCCCATTGCAGCTGAATATGTGGGTCGGTTTGCTTCCCTTGAGGTGGCTGTGGTCCCAGCCACCAGCTGTGTCAGCAGTGTTGTGGCTACTGTGGGTGACACAACAGGGGACTGAGGCACAGTGGCCCACCATCCCCTACTAGCACTGCTCTGCATCTGCACCTGGCTCAGCTCCCAGAGGTGAGCAGCACATTTTTCCTATCATGTCAGAGCATGAGAGATGCATCACTTGAAGTTGTGTACAGTAATACCGCCAAAGTTCCTTCAATTAACTATAGCAACTGAATCTGATGAATATTTTCATGCATAATATAACAATTTGCAGCTTTCTGGCTACCCCCAACAATCATCTGAATTCAAACCTCATGCTGCTCATTGATTGCAAGGGGTACCTCTAATGGTTGCTCACATGCCCTGCATCCTGAGATGCACTTGGATATGTTCCTGTGAGTTCCTGCCTTGGCAGTGGGCTGTTAGCCCTTGTCTCTGCACTGGGATCACTTACAGCAGCATTGGTGGCCCCTGGCTGTGGATGCAGAGAGGGTCCAGTGTTTGCAGTGTAGTCTCTGGAGCCTTCTTGCAGGCAGGTTTCATTAGAAACAGAGGACACTGCACAGTGAAGCTCAGTGCAGAGATGGGGTGCCATGCTTTGTCAGTGTGGAGCTAGATGGATTTTAACTTGAGTCTCCATTGACCCTTCAGAGAACAGATACCTACAGAGCTTTCCCTGTGTGCTTAACAGGAGGGCTGATAGAACTCAGCTCCACACCATGAATTACTGTCACAAAGGGGAATTCTGAAGATTACTCATTTCAGATGTTAATACTGAGCTGTCTCAATATCATCCACAAGAGATAAACATGAAGTCAATACTAGAAACCATCTCTAGAGATTTGCTGGCAGTAGTTGTTGTTCCTTCAAGATTTTCAGCAGTAAATAGGAAAACCCATTTTCATTCCAGACCCAGAAGTGGTGTTGATATTCAGGCCTTGCAGACAAACTGAACCATTGAAAACATGAAAACCAAAAGATAAAGGTACTGAATGTGATGGGATGGTGGACATGTTTATGCTAGAAGAATTCTTGCTAGTTTTTACATAGCCTAAAGCAGAAGTATTTATTTGAAGTGACCACAGTTTAGAAGTGATCAAAACCCAGATAGCCTCAGTACAGTAAATAAGGTGTCCATAGCTGAAGAATATGCTGCAGAATATAGAGCAATAAGTTGGGCATCACTTCTGCAACAGACCATTTTTGGATGAAGTTTTTTCCCTACAGTAGTGTGCAGTGTGAAGATGTTACTCAGACCACTAATTACAGTAAAATATAGTATTTATTTGATCTAAAAATATTGCCACTGAGACCAATGGATATAAAAAAAATTCCTCCCACTACATAACCCAACTTCTGAACTTAAAAAAAAAAAAACACCAAAAACCAAAAAATCCAGAAGGAGCCATCTTTGAAACACCTTTTGGTCAGAATCACCATGGAAATCACGATAGTTTCCTTAATACTATAACGTATATTAGAGGGAAATAAGGGAAGTTATACTTCATCTGTGTGATAGGTTTTACTCCTTTGAAGCCAGATGAAAGGAGTCTCTTTGTCAAGGAAATGGTAATCTCTTGTTGTTGCACATAGGTCCAAATTGGAAATTATGACACTTCTCTCTGCCTTCCTAAAGCAAAGAAAATAATTCAGAAGCATAGGCAGACAGTGCCTTGGAGTTTTTTATGTTCTGGCTGTCTGATTCTGCTTGTCACAGCAGAAACAGAGTCTCTATTTAGCAGTACAGAAAAACAACTGAAAAGAGACCCAATTCTTGTCCTCTCTGAAACCCCAGCAAAATTCCAGGAGATGAGAGTTGAGATATAATAATGAGATTCATTTTTATACCTATATTACTGAAAGGAACAGTCAGAAATCTGGCACACAGACAGTGTGAAATCAGAACAAAAACAAATCTAATCAACCTTCAGAATAACTGCCCAAGTCCAAAAAAAGCAAGCTGACAGATTATGTACAAAAAGCAAGGTTACAGACAAGACCAGTCTGCTCCTTCTCTGCCTATTGCTGTGTTGACTTGTGGGATGTTTACAGACTGACTAGGAGTGAGTGAATTGAATAATGCATTCGTAAAACAGCATAAATATTTTTGCTGTTCAGCCAGCTGGATGTTAACCAACCTATTAATATTTAGTTGATGAATATTCACCCATACAGATGCTTTCATTGTTCTAAGTGCTCCAGCATAAGTGGCTAGCTCTTCTCCACACCCTATTGAATTCTGAAATATCTGAGGAAAATAAGCATTTAAGGTGACAATGAGAAAGCATCAGTGAGATTGTAATAACCCATTTCAGCATGTTGATGGTATGTGGAGTAATGTGCCAGCTGTCCTCAGCTTTCCAAGGTGTGCCAAGTGACCTTAGGGATGTGCTGATAATAGACATCTTCTTTTCTAACCACAGCCCAACCAGTGGCTAGTGATGATATTAGAGATCTACACGGGAAACAGAGAAATCAGTGTGAACAAACACAGAAAAAGCAGCAGTGTAAATGAGGAATGAGAAAATAAATTTCAGACAGACACAAGCAAAATACATGTGAGAAAATAGGTGCTTCAGAAACAAATTTGTTAAACCATGCTTTGCACAAGGAGCTTCCTCTCTTCTTGAAAACATGCAGTTGAATAGAAGGAATTCTTTAAACCTTACTTAAAAAATGAAAAAATCTTTAAATTGTAAGGACGCATGGTATTATAATTACTTGTTTTTCATGGTAGAACAATAGTATCGGTGCTAAAAGTGAGGGTCTGTTATTGTACAAAGTGTGTCTGGAGAGTGCAAATGTCCTTGGTCTCAGTGTTTGCCCACTAAATGGAAAAAAACAAGTGCAGGGTTGGGAGGAAGGCTTATGAAACACAAGGAGAAAAAAAACATTGATCTGAGCCAAGTCATGGCTTGAGAGGTGTTTCCTCAGCCATATAAAGAAAATGTAGGGACACAAAAGTTTCTTGGGCAGAAAACGGCAGACCCTTTTCTCAAGAAAAGATGATTTCCTCTAGACCAGATGTGGGGTGTTGACCACTGGGGTAGCAGATGGGTGTCAGCATGGTTAGATATAAAACTCTTCATCCAGGCCTCCTGAGCTGCATGGTCACCACATGTCAGTATGTACAATACAACTTGTGCTGGAAGAGAACGGGGAACCTTCTGAGAAATGCCTCCATGTAAACAGCAGAAGGAAAATGAAATAACTGTAATTTCTGTGCAGCTCGTCTCTGAAGTGGAGATTTCTCTCAAGGCAACATCTGCTTCTGTTATTACCTTGATTCTGGGCAACTGACGTTGCCACTGCTGGTGTTCTGATTTCTCTCCTTTTTTTCTGCTTTGTGTCTCAATTTACTGCCACTGACATCAGATTTCCAAGTATTTTTGGTGTCATTCCAAATCCCCAAGTGTGACAGTGCCCTCAACATTTTCATACACTGGCTCCTTCATTTTCTGGCATTTCCTGCTTTCTCTCAGCACAATCAGTCTTTGGGCTGCCCTGTCCCTCAGCTCTGGGGTGGAGACATGAAACCAGAAGCTGCTGTAGCTCCCTTAATCACTGCTGTATTACTAGAGGAGTAAAAGAGGCACTGGGGTTGGGGGGTAAGCCAACAAGAATATTTATTTTATATTCTTCCTGTTTGTCTGCAGCTTCAGAGATGCTGGAGCAGAGAGGCCAGGACATGGGGTGGGTTCTGTCTTAATCTGATCTCAGCTTCTGTTTATGACTCAGCCAAATGCCCAACTTTTACTAGTAACCAAGCCTGGAGTGTCCATTTCCAGGGCGTCCTGGGTCCAGAGTGTTTCAGTTTACTGCAGCAGTAACCCACCTCCTGTTCACTAGTGTTCCTACTCTCTTCCTTTCCAGAGTCTAAAGCAAGCTGCAGATTAGGTCGATCTGCATCCACATCAGGTGTGCCTCCTCCGTCCGTTACACCGCTCAGGCAACCCAGTGACCTTCAGCCGAGCCAGGTACCATCGTTAGCCAATCGTGAATGACTTCATGTGCTGCAACATGCCAAATGTTTCTCACCTCTGTGTCTGTCATTTGTTACAGTAAATGATTTTTTTGGGTTTTGTCTTTATTTTCTGTGCGTGCATCTGTGTGTGTGCATCTCATTGGCATTGAAATTCCCCTGGCACAGCCAGCAGAATTTTCTTTGCTCTTAATTCCTTGTATCTTTTTCTGTCTTCATTCTGTAATGTAAATGTAGTAAAACTGTACTGTATGAACTGGCTGGGCTTTTTATTTTTTCATGTTTTCTGTACTTTTTTACTGTCTTAAAATTTATCAACCTTTGATAAATTTAATCTATGTCTTTATGTAAATTTCTTTTAAATGTCTTGTCTAAAGCACTTAGACCAATGTTTGTCGATGACTTGTACATACTTGACTTCTGCTCAGTTGTACTTCAATATTTGTGCCAGTCTCACATTTGGTTGGAGCTTAATGCATGATTGTGTTACACTGTGATTTATCACTGTCCTGAAAACTGCTCTTACAGCAAGTGATTTTGTTTAGTTAAGGCAGCTAGATTCTCTTCAGCTATAGACCATGTAATGCTTACAGGACTATTAAATAGTCCACCGTAGTTATATTTATTGTATATTGTTAGGAATCAGAAAAGCTAATCAAAGGGACAACATCTCCTTTTTATCTTCTTTTTTTTCCTCATCAAAACCAAAACTGCCACATAGAAAGAAATTAAAGTGTTTGGGTTTGGCAAATTTCTCCAATAGAGAGAAAATGAAAAAGAAATAAAGACATAGGAAACCTATACTTACCTTTATTTTATATGCTAATACCGATATTGTAACATTTTTGCACAGACCTGTATTATTAGTTTGACAGAACTAACTGAGAGTAGCAATTGAGAGAAGAGGTTTCACTTAAACATAACGTGAATGCCTTCTGTCAAAGCACTCCAGTATCACATTGCTTGTGTGTGTGTGCGGGCCCACACAACGCTGCTATGTGGGGGGGTGTATGTGTGCAAGGAAGGACACGTAAACATATATGTATTTACATGCAAATGCATATATGTACGCACACGCACACAGACACCCTTATTTAGATGGTGAATTTTCAAGGAATTAGTCCCCAAAATCCCATTGAATGTCAGTGAGGTTTGAGTGAAAAACTCCCTGAGGACTGCTTTGCAATAATCACATATTTGTGTTGTTTGTTATCTTGGTGAGTTGCTTCTATAAGGTCTTGACCAAAGTAAAGACCAGAAGAGTAAGGTTGATTTGCTCACTCCAGACAGCCAGCTACTTGTTAGGAAAGTTATATTTGGATAGCCTGGTCCGTAGAGGTTACAATCCTGTAACTTGTATGAACTGAGGTGGTTGTATTACTTCTGAGCCCTGCCAGACATGAAGCCCGACAGAATCCTGCACATTTCTAAAGCATACTTTACATAAGCAAATCAAATCCATAATGGAGATTCAAAATGAAGGCCCATTTAAGTAACACGTCAAGTGTTTCTTCATCTAAGGAAAAAATTAGGGTAATTGCACTTCCAAAGGTTTTGAGTGTCCCTGCGTTCATTTGGTATATATTTTTGATTAAATGGGTCTTACAGTGCAGATGATGCTTTGCTGTTTACTCAGTGGCAAAGTCACCTTGGCTGTTTTGAAGGGATTTTAGTCTCTCTGTTTATACTAAGAACTAAACAATAAGCCTTGAAAGCAGAAGCTGATGTGATAGAAGAGATAATGAGCCTCTTAGAAGCTGCAGCCAAGGTTCACTGAAACTGTGGAGGAAAAGTCCACCTCAATTCATACAGAGGAAAGGAACAAAGATGATAAGAGGAATTTTCAAGTGACTGTAGGAGGGTGATCTTGTTAATTGAATAATGTATGGTATGGTCATGACTTCATGAAAAACAAGAAAAACTAGTGCAAGCTTTCTCTCCTTAAATCTTCGCTTCAAGATGACAGTATCTTACTGTCTATCTATTAAGATGGCATTTATTATGATACCATAATTTTTAATGGTGTGGATTTGACCCTGATTTCAGTGGAATGACAGAGGTCTGATTGTCTCCATGGCAGATACAAATGTTACTTTGATTGTGTTCTTTCAACACCTATTCTATCTTAATGTGCAAATAATCTGTGATGGGTGAAATGTGTTTCAAATGGCTCGGTTGTTAGCCCGTCCTCAGTCTGACAGATTGTGGCATACAGGGTATCTGGTTTTGTGTGCTGTGGCTATTGATTGTATTGATACTGGTTTCCTTAACCACACTGTAACTAGCAGTTAGACTTTCCAAAAGATTAAGAGGATGTTATCCACCTCTTTGTCGATCAAATGGGCACAGCTAACATTCATACAGGGATACAAGATCTGGGAAAGGGCAGATTACTGTTAATTGGTTTTCTCAAATCTTCATGGATACCAAACTGATTGTTTTCAAAATGTTTAATTTGCGGAAAAAGATTTGCAACTGAGCCCCAAAGCCCATCATTTTTAAAACTGTAATTCCAGGAAGGTGAGGGTGCTTAAAAATAGGTCTGACCTAAGGAAATGTATATTATAATTCCAATCAAATATTGGCTAGCTATGCAGCTATTGACACTTAAATCCCCTATGCCTTATTTTCTTATTTCATGTTTGCTTATTGGTGTAGGGATTGTGAGGAGTAACCAGTTAGTATTCACAGAACATATTTATGGTAAGCATGAGAGGGATCACTTATAAATAAAAAGAAAGTGCTTACGAGCCCTATAGTACGGTGTCATATAGGAGTTACCAACGTGCTGAGCCAGACAAAGAGCCTGCCATTAGTTCTGGGAAATAGGGAGAGCATTTGGAAAGAACTGGTTGCAGGAAGCAGCCCTGGATGAAATCATGAATTGTCTCAGTTTAAACTGAAAGATAAACCTAAGTTTATCTTGGAAATGAATTTATTGATTTTGAAAGGACAAAGTTAAAGAAATTAAAGAAGTAGCAGAGGAAGCCCAGTGGGGAAGTTGAAAGTGTAATATGGCAGAAGCAGGAAACATTTTTGAGCTACAATAGTGGCATATAGCTGTATTTTCTAAATGTATATCTTAATATAAATATCCTAAAGAATAAGTGAAAGCAGCAGAGAAGTCTTCTAGATATCACATATTGCCTTGTAAAGAAAGGAAAGAGGAAGGAAATCTTAAAGATGCAGGAGTAGGCCATCCTCATGTGCCAAATGATGAGCCAGCAGGGAAGATGACCTTCCTGTCAGAACAGAGTTTTATCTGGAATTCAAGAAAATAGGAGAGTTTATGAAATTTGGAAGAAGGGACAGGCAACTCATGAGGACAAGGGTGTCATGAGGTTATGCAAGGAGAAAATTAGAAGGGCCAAGGCCCAACTAGAACTTAACCTCTCTACTGATGTAAAAGACAATAAAAAATATTTCTGTAAATGCATTGGCAACAAAAGGAAGGCTGAGAAGAATCTCCATCCTTTATTGGATGGGAAAGGAAACATAATGACAAAGGGTAAGGAAAAGGCTGAGGTACTCAATTTATTCTTTGCCTCAGTGTTCAACAGTAAGACCACCTGCTTTCTAGGTACTAGCTCCCTGAGCTGGAAATGGGGACAAGAAGCAGAATGAAGCCCCCATAATCCAAGGGAAAATGGCCAGTGAACTGTTATACTGCTTACACATATTAGGATATAGTGCATTTATATTAGGAAAAAATTCTTCACATAAAGGGTTGTCAAGCAATGGAACAGGCTACCCAGGAAAGTGGTTGAATCCGTTCTGCCACCCCTGGAGGTATTTAACAGACATGTAGATGTGACAGGGGACATGGTTTAGGGTGGACTTGGCAGTGCTGGGCTAATGGTTGGACTTCATTATCATAAGGCATTTTGTAACCTAAATGAGTCTATCATTCTCTAAAGGTTCTCTGCTGTTTGCTGAAGTCTCACAGGGAATGCAAAAATGTTCTAGAAAGTACAAGAGTTATATCTTAGAGATAGGAAATATCTGGCTAACATTAGAGCTGGTAATAATCTGTCTGTGTTTGGCCTTTATGTGGAAATGAAAACAAGTAACAGTCTTTTGTAGTCATCTAAGTGGACAGGGAACTGTAGAATTTAACCACCATGTGATTATAAAGTACAACAAACACGGTCCACTGATGTGCCCATAAATAACCTCACCCGCAGTGCTGGAGCCTCTGTGTTGGTGCCTGAGACTTTGTAGCAGGCATTTTCAGGTGTTTCCACCTGCTCAGTCCTGTCAGGGGACCCCCACAGTGAACAAAACTGTTCACTTGTGTGAAGCAAGCAGGATTTGGAGTCACTGCATTACAGTGATGTTTCCCTGCCATCCTATCATTCCCCACATCTTCACCTCAGGGTAACAAAGGATTACATTCTATCGATGGGGTCAGACATCCCTGTCACTTAGAGGATATGTGTGCACTGAGCATGTCTGTCACAAAAGAAAACGTTTCAAGCAAGCTGGGCTGTGGAAGTCCCTCTGCTGGAGAGCAGAGTGTCTCACATCCAGAATGTCAATGTACATAGAATAATCTCTAAGTCACTGCCATGCTTCTCTGAAACAGTCTTCAGCACAGCAAAAAACCACTGACTTCCATTTTAATAAAAAAGAGATTATATGACTGTCTGGATTTTCTTCTGCAAAAGAATTTTGCAAAGTGAGGTTCATTTTCATTAAGATGTAGACAGTGATTGGAAAATCCCATGTACTAAGCTGCATAGCAGCACAGCAGTGCATGTTTATGACAAAGATTCATGGTCTGAAGGAAAACACACTGTTTGAAAATAAAACTGCTGATAGCTAGAGTTTGGTATTTAAGCTTGTCTGCAAAGCAGAGCATATTTTCAGACAGATTTCCAAAAACCCATGTACCTTATCTGCAAATGTACAGCCTCTCTTCATGCTGCCTGTTACTTGCTTTTCAGTGTCCAGATAGCACTGTCCTTTCCTGTTGCCTCCTTGAGGTATGCTATCTTAATTCTGAGGGTTTGTATACATCTTAAGGTCAGATGTCTTCTTGTGGGGAGAACCAGGCAGTGGTATCTAGCTCCAATTTAAGCAATGAAAGAAGATTTAAACTTCACAGTAATGATCAAAGTAAAATCCAGAAGCCATGCTGAGATTAGAAGGAAGGGGGAATGAAGATACATGGACAGCAATGAATTAAGGAGTTTCAATGTGCATTGAAGGAATGAAGCAAAAGCTAGAAAATATATCAGCATCAACACTGAAATTTTTTGTGGATTATTTACAAAAAAATGTGCAACTCAGTTAATTAGTTCTCTGATATCTGTCTGAGCCCTCAGCAAGCTGAGATGGCACTTTTCTTTCCCTATACGACCTACCTACCTCTGAGAAGTGTAAGCCAAGGGTATAATACAACTTCCCCATGGGCAGTATGAAGAGAGGTGCCTGCAGAGAGAATCCACCTAACTAAACCCTCAGTGAGCATGTAGAGCTGCATGTCTGTTCCCTTGGACAACTTGGTAATTCAATTACTTAACCTGGAAAGCTCGTTGGGATGATTCCTTCTCTGCGTGTGTTAGAGGCTCCTGGACAGATAACAGCCACTACAATTTCCATTCCTGGATTGTAGACATATGTTTTCACACTCTGTCCATGGGCATGGAGTGTTAAGGGGCAGCTGTAGGGATGATGTGGCTGGGTCCTGCCAAAAGGTACTCTTTGAAATGATGCACTTTTCACACCTTCCCTCCTGCCCAGGGGAGCCGCCATGGCAGAAGTGTTGGGGGAGGCTGGATGCCTGGGGCTGGTGCGTGACCTCACTTGGAGAGCAGTGATAAGGACATGGAAATCCAAGTTTTGCAGTGGAGAAGCAAGAGACTAGGAGTTTTCCAGCATAGTTTTCCAATGTATTAATGTAGGTAGTGAAGTAAGAAGCAGATTTTCTTCTTTGGGTACACATCTGAGAGGGTTTGTTGTGTTTATGTCCCATTGGAGTGGAAGAGGTGCCATACATCCTGGTGTGTGAACAAGGATGGAGGGAAGCCCCTCGATGTTGTTTGGGTCTGTGCTGGAGGAGGCCTGGGCAAAAATGCACTTTAGCAACTGTTCAGAATGAATGGTTTGTCTGATCCAAAAGGATTAGGGAAAGCTTTATTTATCTCAGAGCCAGGGAAGCAAAGCAGGGTGCTTCTGGAGGTTTGAACACGGTGCTGCTGCAGGCAGGCAGACTCAGCGCTGGGCTGAGAGAGAGCCAGGTTCAGCCTCACTGCCCAGCCCAGCCTATCCCACCCGTGCATTCTGCATCCTGCATTCCTCATCCTGCATCCTGCAACCCACATCCTGCCTGCCCCGTACCCACAAAGCGGGCAGCAGCAACTTTTGGGGCTGCCCTGCACAGCCCCTGTCCCACACCAGGGGGGAGAGAGGGAAGGAGGAGGAGGAGGCTTGGTCCAGCCTCGGCTGTTAAATCTCCATTCTTCCACACCTTAGACAACGTTTGTTTAAGACTCAGTGTTTCGGTGCTAACTGAAATGCAAGCAAAACACACACTCTGTATTGTGAAAAAAAATTCTAGCATTAAAACTGATGTGAGGCCTTCAGGGCAACTATTATTTAATGTTGTACTCCAGCTGAAAAATCTCAAATACATATTCCAATTGTTCTGTTTTAAAACAAAGGCATGATGGAAGGGAAATATGACAAAGCTGAGATACATATTTGGCTGCTTTCCACATATGCAACAGTAGAGAAATACCTTGTAGTTTAAGTGCAGTATAAACTCATTGTAAGAAATATATAAAACTTTAGAAGAATAATTTAGAATTGGATTTTGACAAGTACTGAGTATCCTTGAGTGACACAGCTATGTAATTTTCTCATGTCTAAGTTCATTAATAACTGTGTATTGGGTCAACTAAATATCACAGGCCCAGCTTGTAATGTTGCTAGCCTTAGTTGTGTACACAAAGCATATTATATTCTTTGTATGCCTTGTAAGTATTGCGGTCACTCTGCAATTAATGACTGCAAGGAGGGTAAATTGTTACCATTATAATTATTTTTGAAGGCATCTAGACAAAGTACTTCCCTAATGAATTGACATTATCATGCTTTAGTTGGCAAATGTGCATCTGAAAGCAAATAGTCTGTGAGCATAAACAAAACATATGTGCTCTTCTATTATTCTCAGCTTAAAGTTCCCATTCTCCCTAGCAGTAGTGTACAAGAGTTCAAAGAGTCAGCAAACACATGCAGTTGTCAGGCACTGTAGCAGGGCTGGAGTCCTGACTGCTGCAGTTGATGAATTCTGCTGCTGAAAAATGAGCATCTATAAATCAAGGTCCACAGTTCCACGTGTGATCACAGCAGTATTTTTTTAACTGCCATTACACAAAAGAAATACAATCATTGCAGGTAGATGGAGAACTCTGTGGACTGAAGTACTCCTTCATTCAGTATGAATACTAGGGAAATGGTAGCACAAAAAATAAAGTGTGCTAGTAAGAGAATTTGTATGTGTTGCATAGCATGAACCCATGTCAGTGCTCAGTACGGTAAATCTTTCCTAGATGCACTCCTTGATGAATCTCAAACTGGAACTACCATCAAACTCTAGTGATTCTGCTGTTGTGGTTCTTGTAATGCACAAGGATTTGCAATGAAAGAACCAGCTTCTGTTGTACTTGATCTCTGGACCAAAGGGAAAAAAGATCTCTGTGGGCTGCTGGTTAAAGGTCTCAAGGGGCATGCAGTCCCAAATTTGTATTCAAAAGGAATATCTAACTACTGTCCTAATTGCCACTCTGGTATGACTTTCTCTGTTGCTCTTTTCTCCTCTAATTTTCCAAAGTCCTGAAAGTCTATTGTGTATTTTGGACATAGAATAGCAAAACATATGAAACAATTCATGGGACAGTGGCAATCATTTTCTTCTCCCTGTGTGTAAATGCCAAGTGTTCCCCTACAAGCCAGTGCAATGCCTCTGAGATGTCTGTCTCTGCTCCTGGAGCCAAGGTTATGGTTGTTCATTTTTGATACTTGATCTTTTTCTTTATTCAAAATATACATCCACTGTGTGGGAAGAGTCCCATACCACTCACTCTGTAATCAGAGCCCTGTGGGGTTTTGGTCTGAACTTTCTATGCACCATTTATTACTTTGGATGGTAGCTTCTATTTTTTGCCTGAGAAGCCATTCACTTAAAGGGACTTATTTACTCCTTATGTTTAACTGTCACATTTAATAAGATTTGGGATAGTCACTGAACCCAAAACCTGCCTAATGTTGGCCAGTAGGATCTACCACAATGATTGTGGTGGTGTGTAAGAGTCATAGTCATGAATAAGGTCCCCATGTTGGTAGACAGTATGTGTAGAACAAAGACTGTTCTTATCCCAAGGATTTGTAAAGTCAGTGTGATAAATGAGAAAGTGGTTGCAGATGGGAGTAGATTGGTAAGTGTGTGACTGTCAGGAATTGTTTAAGATTTGGGGTTTGTGAAATTAGAAAGTGCAAAAACTATTTGGAGTGCAATCTACTGTATCTGTGACTGATTTTACGTAGTTTTGTATGTTGCTGATACGATGAAATGCATTTGAATGTCAAAAAGCTTAAAACCAGATACATTTTATGGAACACCTTACAAATTATATTTCTCAAATGGCCCTCTCGTGGACCAGACCTGCTCCTCCAGTGAGGAAGTCTTTAGTGTCTGTGTAGGGGAAGAAAAAGGAACAGGCATAGACTGAAATTTTTGGATGCAAGTTTTGCAAATAGCTGGCATGAGAGAACTCCTCTGGGTCCTACCTGGGAGAATGGAGAGGCATGAAAGAATGCACAGTGGGGTACAGAGAGAAGCCACTGGCACAGGCACTTCACTAATGGGGCAGGGACCAACTTCTACCTGAGATGATGTCTGGATTTGACCAGTGTGTGGCCTTGAGTGTATTTGAAAACCTGAATCATTCAGAGCGGTAGGATTTTACTTTCTTGTTCAGGCTGAATGTTCATAAGAGTCAGGGGTGAGTCACACTGACTGCCACGACCTCGAAAGAAGCGCCAGGGCACGAGACATGAGCTGTGTCCTGCAGCGTCACGCAGCCGTCTGGAGAGTTTGCGCTGCTGAGAATCTGTGAGAGTTTGAACTTCCAAAAATGCTTGTGCCTTTCTGAAGTGCAACAGAGCCCTGTGCCCACGAGAGGGCGCAATTGGATTACTTTACGCAGTTCTGGGTATTTTTTTTCCTGCAAAGACAAATCTTGCACACAAAAGTAAAATTCTGCTGTCGTCAGTCCAGCTAAATATGCTGTCAACATTTTGGATGAGAGCAACAACAGGAATGTTAATGGAAGGCTCCACATTGCATTGTGTTGAGTTTCAGCTTGAATCTGGTCTTACATAATCAGTGCAGAGGTCCAGAGTATTGCAAATGGTTTCTAAATATGCAAACTGCAANTGCGAACCTTGAAATGGATGGAATTGCCACATCCATCATCCCTCACCTCCAAGGCATGCCTGACTGATTGGCACGAGAAGCAAATGTGTCAAAGCTGTCTTCTGCTGGCAGACAAGTCTGCTATTGCTGTCCCATCTTTTCTACCCATGCAGCTGGGTTGGTCGTGCAGCAGAAGCAGGTCAGTGCACTGCTGGGTCCTGCTTTGCCAGGACTGATCTAAGCAGCCTCTGGTTCGCAGGGCAGGGAACACCAGGCAGAGGTGGATCTGAGCAGGCGCTGCTGTCGCAGGTGGGCCCAAGGCCCAAGCCTGGCTTTGGTGGCTCTCCTTCTCCATACAGCTCAGTAACATGGTCTTTAGGCACAAATTAAAGGTGTTGGAGAGAAGCAGTAATGGGTGAAAGCAGGTCAGCTGTAGAAAAAGTAGCACCATAGCAAGAGAGCGGCAGATATGGAAGCAGAGTGACTGCTGTCTGAGCACCACACTGGACTCTGCCTTCATGCCTTTCCTCACCCTCGAGTGCTGGAATGGCTGCTGCTATTTCAGCTGGGGTGGAAAAGAGTGGGGAGGAAAAGTATTCCGTTCCTTTATTCTGATCTCTTCTTATTCTTGCACAAGCTTTGTAAGCTTGCCAGGCAGAGCAAAGAAAGAGGCGAGATCGCTCACAAAAGTTGTTGAAACCTTTCAGATATAACAATATTCTGACAAAGAAGGAAATACAGCATTTATGATGTTTTTACTTCCCGCTCAACATTTTTTTACTGAGTTGTTTCTCAGATTGGGAGTTACAGTTTCTTTAAAGGGCAGAGAACAGGCAGAGAAGATCTCACCTGCGTGGTCTGTGATTTCTGGTGGTTATTATGTTATGCCTCGTTTTGATTGAGTTGAGATAGTGTGTTTCAGCACTTTGAAAAACAGTCTTAACAGAGAGATTTATGGGGACAGGTGCTGCAGCCAATGCAGCACAATGTAGGTGGTTATTCCCTGGAAAGTGATGTACTCTCCAGAGCCAGTGGAGGTTGTTGAGAACCATGTGCCTCTGGAGCCTGAGGGCTTGAATATGGGACAGCAACCACGAATGGCTTCTGCACCCAGACCTTTCTTTTGATAGTCAGACTTGAGCATGGGCATGTAGAGTGGCATACACAGAAGCTAGTAATTTATATTTCCAATAAAATACTTATGCAGGTCAATGAGACAGAGAGATAGAAGCCTGGAAAATCTTGCATAATCACTGAGCAAGCCTGAGTGGTGGCTGTTGCAGCTTACTGAATCAGTGACATCACTGTCCTGTCCTGTCCTGCCTACTACAAGAAACTAGAAATTATTTGGAACTTCCTAATCTCATTTTTAGCTGATCTTACAGCATTGTCTGTGGTTCTATTAAAAATAGGCAACAACTTGCAGTAGTACTAAACAAATGTATAGTGTCATCTATGTGAAATAATTTCAGCCCAAACATGAATAAGTTGCCTATAAAGGAATTTAATTCAGTAGCATTCCTTCCTCTTCAGGGAATCTCTCTTTAAGGCATTTCTCATAAATTTGCTTATTCTCTTCTAAAACTTGTAAATTCACTTCAAAACTCGTTCTGAGACTTTTGTGTGCAAACAATTAGTTTAGTCACAGTACCAGAACAATAGCAATTGCTAAATTTATTTCAAATGGTCTTGCAACCACTATTGAAGACATTGTGCCTTGGTTAAAAAATTATTTAAAAAATCCCAGAAGCATGCAATTTCCTTTTCCCCCCTCCCCTTTTCTGTGTGTATTTATGTTTAACTCAGGGCAAGAATTTTATAATATTCTTAAAAGAAAAGATAGAAATAAAAATGGCATGAATTCATGAAAGCATGGGTTTATATATAGGCATTCTCTGTAAATGAACCAAACATTCTGTATCTTAGGTAGAACAACCTTATTTGTGTGCTCATACGCATTTCAGTTACCTCCACGCACTCCCACTTGTCCTCCTTTTTTTGTATACGAACTGAATGTATTGTACCATGTTTCTGTTTGAACTGTGTGTGCCTGATGCATAAAACACGACATGGAAGGGCCAGGTTGTCCCCACCGTCTGCGTTAAGTCACGACCCATCCAGGCTGTATTCTCATGGTTGTCACCACTTCACCAGACTCTCTCGGTGTTTGTGTAGCCTTATACAGTATATTGCACTTACTGTACCTGTATAGTATCTCGTCTGTATACTGTATGCACATAAATATGTATATTCACTCATGTATGTATGTATAGTACATTTCTATATCTCTGTATATGTATGTGTGTTTGTTCATAGTCTTTCACTAGAAATGTGTGGCTATTCATATACATTACGTGTAGTCAACTATAAAAATAGTATGAATGCCAGCATCCACTTTTGATAACCTACTTTTATTCTCATTTTGTCTTGTTAAACAATGAAAATAAAAATGTCATGTATTTTAAATGAGAACTTTAAAAGATTATTATTTTTACTAATTTTTAAGGTTTCTAGTTTTTCAGAAAAATTGTTTGAACAGATCCAAAATTGCAAATATATTGGTGTTTCTCCTGGCAAGTTTCTGTAGTTGAAAAATACTTAGCAACAGCCCACTCTGTGTGGGTTTGGTTCTCTGCATCTTATCCTGGTCAAGTGCTCTGAGGTTTAGAAATGCCCTAAACCAGATGGACTTTTGTGCTGCAAATCCCAACTCTACTCACATGAGGGACTTGCCTGGGTCTAGGGGTGACTCATGTCTGTAACATCTTGCATGAATAAATACTGGATATAGAAGGGCCTTAGGCTGGAAAGAATGTTTCTCCAGTACAGGTGAGCCTTAGGAATGGATAAAAATACCCAAATTTATTACTCCCATTATTATGGGAGCATTACAGACACTATTTGTCAGGCCTTTATGCCTTGCAGTCCGCAGTAAAATATAATTGCCAATTGATTAGGCATTTATTAAAACTACTAACAATCATTTATTAGCCCTTTGTAAAATTAATCACAGCTGTATGTTCAGTTATCTGGCCTTGAGGCAGCAAAGCACTGGCTTATCTTAAACAGCAAAATATCTCTGGAAGTCAAGGGAACAACTGATACATATTTTCCATTTGAGCATGTCTTTAAGTTATCAATGAATTGGAGCTTAAATCATAATCATCTGTGTTTCTCTATGAGACCTAGGTGTGATAAATTTGCTCTCTTTACAGTTAATTTTATCGCTGTACTAACTTGTCCAGGTGGACCAGTCTCAGTGTGGAGTAAGTTACTGCAGCAGAGTGGCAGCAGCTACTCAGAAAAAACCCAGAAGACAGATCTTCATGCAGGAAATAGTGAGAAACTTGTAGGATGATGGAGACACTGTGAGGAAGAGCCTTCACCCCAACTGAAATTGCATAATAGAAAATCATTTACATTTTTTAATTTAAAGTCACAGGGTTAAATTCTGACCTTATGTCAAATTTACTCACAAGCAAATTCCCATTTCACTCAAAGCTGTAACTGGAATGTCCAAGGAATGCTTTTCCTCAACAAAATGTAGGATGGAGAAAGGACATATTCCATTTATTGAGCTTGGAGTTTATGGACGAGTGACCTGATCTTAAACCTTTGCAAGTCAGTGGCAATTAGTGGACTCTTGGAGTCACTTGGCCCATCTCTTTTCTTATAGTCTGGTAAAGCACATTTGCTATCTAATTGTTCTAAGCACAATTGTATAATTCACAATAGAAAAGAATAAAAATGAGGAAAGACAATAGCAATATGCATTTTAAAAATTGGCATTGGTGGGATGACGGGTTCTTGCTTGATTTCTGCCCCAAATTTTAAAACACAAATATAATCGGAGAAAAGCAGCACTTTTTTGCTGGTTGACAGTTTGTTTGCTTATGTTACGGGTGATCTGTGTCTGTAGGTTAACATGAAGCTCCATGGTTTGTTTGCTGTGCATTGTCAGTAGCCATCCCTTTTAAGCTGGGTATTTAAATTTCCTTCCTGCTCTGGAGATCTGAATTTGAACACAGCCCATGCTGTTGGCATAGGCTAAGCTGAGTATGCTGGGTCAGTCCTTGGGTTCAGCAGGCCAGTGCTGCAGTCTGCTTAAGGAGTTAATGTTGCTTCACATCTGTATCCACCAATGCCACCCCTTTGGAGATTTGGAGATTCCTTTTAAACAGAGAAGCAGAAGCAAGATGCTTCTGCAAGAATCTCTGCACCTAATGAATGCCATTTTCTAAAGCATGCAGATGCCAGTCTGAGTCTCTTGCCTTTATCTCAGCTATTCTGTGTGTCAGAAAATCATGCCAATATTGGATTTGAGTCCTATATTGTTTGGCCATTCCTGATATAAATGAAGTTGCATGATCTTGCTGTGAGATAACATCAGATGTGGTATCGCATACTGAGGCAGGCTTTTACATCTTTGGATTCTTTAGAAACTCTCAGTACAGTTTACAACTCTAGCAACTGTTGATCAACTACCTTTCAAACTGGAGTTAGAAATTAATCTTTAATGGAGATCTCTGTCTTTTAATCATGTTGTTATGCATTTTTAAAAGGAAGATGTGACCACCTACAAAAATACGGTCATCTCCATAAATTCAGTGTTGGTTTTAGTCACGTTTTCCTGAACTTTTTTCCCTACGTACAATCAGTACAATTTTTGAGAAATGGCAGTTAGTCTAAGAAAATTATCACTCAATTTCACCATCCCAAAAGGAGAAATGTAAGAGGATATTTCAAAATTTCTCATATGTAAAGCACCATTAAGTAAAGAAAATTCAGTGTAAAGGAACTTGCAGTGCTGAGACATTTTTCCTCCATATATTATTTTGCTAATATTATATTTCTTTTATTTTAAAATTATTCTCTTGACCATTTCCTTGAAAATGCTAGAGAAATATAAAGACTTAGGAGCTTTGCTGGTAAACTGGTGTGGTGAAGTATTTCATCTGTCCCGGCAATAAAAGTTAAATATTGGGTTCTAGTACTGACTGGAGTAGGAATAGTGCTGAAGTTCATGTACATGTTTCAGCTTGGAAAAAATGAGATCCAATGAAATGGAGAAAACAATGGACTTTGTGATGTCCCCACATGTCCCATTTTTGTAACTTTAGTATTGGCCTCGATGTCCCCTTTCTCGTATATCTCAGTTCTTCCAAAGTCATGGTCTTGTTTCCACTCATTTTCGTTCTTCCATATTCAATTTTTGGGCCCTTCTTGGTACAAGCAGTATCTAAAGAATGCACCCTGTTGCCTTCAGCTCCCTCGTACATGAGAGTTTTTGCAGTCTGCAGAGGTTGGATGGCTTGGATGCAGAGGAGGGAAGGATCTTGCCCACCAGCAGCTCTCACTTCTCTGTGCTGCCTCTCCGTGCAAAGGGGGATGAGCTGTTCCCTTCCATATGAGATTTGGAATCTGGCAGTTTTTCAAAACTGTCATGATTGAGAGTAAGAAACCCTAAGGACAGGCGAGTTTACTATGGGCATGGTTACTCAGCCATAGGCAGGGCCAGCTGCAGGTCACTGAGGTCACTGCTCAAACCATCCCACTGTTTGAAGTCTGGTTCAGCAGCAGTTAAGGCACACATGCCTTAACCAGCAACCTCCAGCAGGGGGAAAATGCTGGAGAGACAGGGTTAATAACCCTCCAAGGATATCTGGGACATGAGAGTGTTACCCTGCAGGTGCTGCACTGCAAAATGCAGTACACAGGAGATCACTGTATCATTGAACTCTAACAAAGTATCTGTTCTTTGTCCCTCCTGTGACTGACCTAATGCAATACTGAATTTTCCTTTCTATTTTACAGTGCACGGCAGGATGTATCATGGTGGGTTACTTGAGTTCTGCATTTATTGCTTAGCAAAAGCATAGATGAAACTTTGATTTTTCATTAGTGATCTCAATAGGAATGCACTTTGTGATGAGCCACTGCATAAATAAGATGCATGAGATGACTTTACACAATATCCCAAATATCAGTTATTTTACAGGCTCTTATTTTGAGTGTACTGTCATTTACAGAATGTTAACAGTGGTCAAGCACTACAATTCAGGCAGTTGTTTGATGTTAAAAAAAGTCTTAGATGAAAAGAATACATGTTTCCAAAGCAGATAATAATGCAAGGTCAGGAAGATCTATCGATAAACTGATTGCCAGCATAAAAATGGAAAGCAGAACAGTGAATTTATCTTTTAAAATTTGTATTGTTGGTAACCTCAGTAATCTGAGGGTTACCGGAAAACTCAAGTCATGGGAGTACGTGCAGGGCTGATTCTGTATTAAGTAGCTGTGACATTTAGTAATTGGAAGCAATGAATCATGAAGCTGGAGGTCTGGAATCAGAGGTGTTGAAGGTTTACTAATAATTTCCTAATTAAATTTTAGGAGAAGTGCTCATAATCTTGACTCTTTGGGAATTTCTGGAGTTCCAAAGATTCTTGTCAGTCATTTTTAAGTGGTGGATTAGCTGGGTCATAGAGTGTAAGACAACATAGTCAAGTCTTTTTTTTAGTTTTATGTTTGAAAAAAAAGTGTCCAGAGTTTTTTTATGATACTGCATCATGTATTGACATTAAGTGACGGTGTAGTTCTTACAGGGACTCTGGTTTTACAGTTTTTATAAGGACTCTCAGTTTCATTTTTTCTGTAGTAGTATCATTTTAAATAAACTGTATTTCCTGAAGTTTAGAAATTCAGAATAATATAAATCAAAACATTAAACACAGCAATTCAAAAGTTACAATAGCCCTAAAATATGCTGTGTATGCTGTTTTATAAGTTGAAATGAAATGTGTCAGTGAATTATTTTAATGTTAAACATGCAGGGAACAAAGTACTTTTCCTACGCATTTTGTCAAAATTAAGACCAGTGTGTTGGGAAAATTCTTTCCCATGTTCTTAGAGGAAAAAGAGAGATCTTACTTTTGTCCCTTAAAAAGCAAAATTTGTGCAAGGTCGGAAAGGGCAGTTTGTGCTTAACACCTTGTGTGTGCACTTGTGCTTGTGATGTGAGTACGCAAATGCACAGGATCATTCTAATCTGGTTGCTGGCATCACAGGAAACCTTCCAGAAAACACTTGAGGCACTCCTAGGGAAGAATTTGCAATTACGCTGCCCACTGTCCCCAGGGAGCGTTACCATGCACTCCCAACTGCATGGAGAGTGTCTGCTTTCACAGCTCACCTTGCACATCCTGCGTGTTCCTGAACATCGTGTTACTTTTAATCACCTTTGTATTAATAATCAATTGTTGTTTTGAATTTGACAGTAACAGGAGAATGGGTTAGCAGTACCGAGCTATATGAACAACTAACCATCCTGGGCCAAATTATGCTGTCTTTCATGGCAATATTACTCCAGAATACCTCTGTCAGAGAGAGAGAACCAACTGCAGCTTTAGCCTGTAGTTCTACCCTGACTTACTGACTTTTGCAGCCATTGGAAGTAACAACATTCAACATGCAATGGTTATAGCTCACAGTTAGCAAAAGAAATCTTGTCTAACATAATTTTCCAAGTGCTTCTTTTGAAGTCTTTTAAAATCATTTTTATTGAGGTTATTTTTACTGTTTGTTTGAACAAACTGTAGTCAAATTCTTGGACCCATGAAGTCAGCTGGTACATTCCTGTTGGCTTCAGCTGGGTGAGGATCTTGCTGCTCAGATTTTCTGAAACCCGATTCTGGCTGAACTCCTTCCTGCCTTGGACAACTCCCCTTTTGCGAACATGTGCTAAGAGGACCTCCATGTCAAGCCCAGAGTATCAGATAGCAGATCGTGAACTGCTGCTACTTAACATAGCCCTCCACCGCTTGCACCCGTGGCACACGACTGCCTTCTAGGAGTGGGATTTCACACCTTCCCAGTGGAAATACCTTACCCAGCCAGGGGGATGGGAACCATCTGCACCAGAGAAAGTGCCGTCAAGAGTTTCAGTGGGAAAGAGAGTTTGGAAACTCCTGTCTCAGATCAGGCATGAGGGAGGGAGTACCTTTTCCTCCCAGAGGATGGTAAGTGGCTTTCAGAAAGCCTTTCTTCTTCACTTACTGTAGCCTGCCAAAACAAACCAGCATGCTTGGCTCTGCTGAATGGTGTGTAGCACTGCACACAATTGCACTGTTAGAGACCACTTTGTTTACAGTCCAGGAGACATTTCTAATAATCTCCTCCAAATGTTGCTGCTTTTTTTGTTTTCTTTATTTCATTGTATTCTGTGTTAGTTTAAGATCACTTTGTTACAGCCTCACATCAGCTGTTGGGCTTTCATTTTATCTGTGATATGCAGTTGTGACAAAGAAAAGGATCCATGATCACATATGTGTGATGTAGTTTTTCCCATTCTTCAAGAGTCAGCCCCTCTGCCCATGCAGCAGGAGAGGGAGATACTCACAAGGGCCTAAAGCAAATAGTATCTTTCTCAACCCCCTAGCCTCTGGAATTTCAGCACAGTAAGTGATAACCTACATACTAGGAAAAAATTATGAAAGCACAACTGAATTATGGGGCTCTCTTTTTGCCCAGAGCTTCCAATTTCACCTCAGACAAACCAACAGCATTAAAACCAGGCAAGCCAAGAACTTAACAGCTAAGATGTCATGAGGAGAAACAGCTGAACGGGATATGGTGTTGTCTAAAGTCTTCATGTAAGCTATAGTGGAAGATATTTTTTTAGGTCATTAGAAGTTCATACTCTACAAAAGAATGCCCTGCTCATAGAAGTGTCCAAAGCATGAAATATCATGTGGTCACTTCAAATGTTAGAAAAGTTTCCTCAAAAATGAATGAAAATCGACAACATTTTCTAACTTAGTGACTAGTATTAGAGCTGTGTACAATATTTCAGACCTTTCTTCTCCCACAAGACATTTTTAGCAACACATGTTTTCACAGGCACTCATGTGAAAAATTACAGTGCACCTTTCAGCTATAGGTTGCCTGAAACACCTTTTAGCACTGGGAACTAGCGTGACTTTATCCTCCATGCACTTCACCCCGATGGTCTCACTTTGGAGAAGCAGAACTGCTTCCAGCCCTTGCTCTTCTCCTGTCTCCTGCCTGCCTGTTGTGCAGAGCTGAAGTTACATGGGACTCAGTTTGAGACAGGAGGATGGGAGTGGGACTTATATAGCACAAAAAGTCTTTTTACTAAGAGAGAGCATTGTCTCTCCACATATTTATGTAGTTCTTTATATCACACATGAGCAAGTAAAATTTTTCACAGCTAAGGAAGGAAGAGAGTCCCAGATCTGGTGCTGAGGATGTTTCACTCTACATTTTCGGTCCTGCTCACAGATTTTTCTTTTCATGATCCTCATGTTTTTCATTTAGAAAGGCTGTGCTACATGGGATTATTTGGTTTGTTTATAACTTACAGGTATCATTTTTCAGTAGCAACCATGTGCTCAGGAACCCACATAGACCTTCTGGTGCACTGTACCAGTGCACTTTGCATGGTGCACCCTATAGTGATATTCCAGTTCCTGAAGGGACAGAAGGTCTGATCTCTTACTGTGAATAGTCACCCCCAAAAGGATACCAAGATGCTTCCTACACCTGGTGACTGCAGCTCACCAGTATGCAAAGCTGTGTCCATCAGTAACTGCTTAATTTTGTTATTGAATATTTTCTTCTATCTTTTTCCATCTGTAACTAACACTGTCTCTGCCAAACCAAACTATTCTGCTTAGTTAAGAACTATGATCATTAACATTTCTCTTTCTTGCTTTAAGCACCCATATTTTGAGCACTTTTGTGAGTCTGCTGGTGTGGGCTGCCACAGCACAGCACGGGCTGGAGCTGCACTGGCATCGTTCTGCAGTCAGTGGTGGGGGTGCCCCTGCCAGGGCAAGAGAAAACAGGAATAGTCTGCTGTGACACCAGGGAGTTCCTGACAGCATGAGTCACTGTCTGTTCCCCAAAGCCTGTTCTGAGTTTTCCCTGGGATTATGCGCTTTTCTCAGTAAATCCTGATGCAGCAAAGAGCTACAGCATGTACTGACCTCTGGCTTAAAGTTCTGGCCTTTAAGAGCAAATGAACTGGACATGTTCTGCTTATCAAACCTCTGCTCCAAGGCAGTTCTGTGGTCTAGCTCAGGGCAATCTAATTTAAGTAATACATGTATTTATAACCATCAGGACCGCTAATAATCTTTCTGGAATAATATAAAATTTCAATCCTGTGAGATATGAAGTCAGGCCCAGTGCTAATGGAGACACCTGAACACAGTAATATACCATTTTCATTTTGCAGAGAAGGAAACTACTTTGTCTCGTTCATTTTCCTGACCTTCATAAAACATTAAAACATTCGCCAGAAGTGATTTTTTTTACTTTGAAATATTTTCTTAGGCAAAAGATTTTGCCGTTTTTTGAGGATGTGTAAATTTGTTGTTTTTTCTTAGTTGAAGATGGGTTGATAATATTACTTCTTGTTCCATGGCTCAGCCAACATAGAACCCAAGAGTGCATAACAGATCTCAATAAAATTTACTTCCAATGTTTTCAGAATAAAAGTATTAAAAAACTGAAGGCAAACAGTAAAAATAAGGTGGCAACATGGACATTCTCCTAAAACCTTCAAGAAAGTGGGTGATTAAAGATAGAAGAACTCAGTTTTGCATAGTGGAAGAAGTTTCTTACTTTTTGTCATTGATGTTCAAGTTTGGCACAAGCATTTACTTTTAAGAAGATTTTTGAAGGAAAACCAGATACTGATGACTAATCAAAGGTCTAGTGTGTTTACCAGAAACTTGTTAGACATCCTCATTTACTCTTGCACTCAGTCATGTTCAGGTGAGAGAATTTATCCAACCACCCTACATTCCTGTAGGCTTCCTACACATCAAGTTATCATGTAGCTTTTACTGCCTGCTTAGGATCAAGGATTTGAGCCTACTTCCAACCCTTCCTTGATGAGTGTCCAAACTTCTGGGCTTTTGACTGGTGTTTTTCTTCACTTTCTTGCTCTGCCTGATTTAAAAGAAAAGAAGGAAAAATGTGTCCTAGACCCTGGATAATCTAAGGAGTAAAAATTCCATCAGAACAAAAATTGATGTACAATCAGTGAGTTTTGTAATCCAAAGGATGTTATGTGACCTGATACACATCTTGGAGTCTCCAGGAGGCCCCTGCTTACAATCCTAACATTAACTGCTGGCTCTGTCTTTCCTCCTTAGTCAGAACAGGCTTTGGGCAAAGATTCTTTGGTCAGAACCAACTTTGCCTCTCCTGTGCTGTGTCTCGTTGGCTGTTGCCTCCAGTGCTGATGCATTTTGTGCCTCTCTGCCTTCATCCACATCTGCAGCCAAGCTCTGACATGCTGCAGTATGTGTACAATTCCTCAAGCACTATGGGATCTTTCCCAGGAGAGCTGTATAGCTGTAAAATGTTTTGAATGCTCAACTTTTTTCCATAAATTATCTTGTAACATCATTATTTTTTTTGCCTCTCACTGAACAAATTCTTTGTTATGATTTAGCAGGGATATTAACAACCTGGTGCATGACCAGAGGAGCAAGATGAAACCAGAAAGGAGGGAGTATGAAAAAAATTAGTACTGGAGCTAAGAGTGAGTGCCATCAGTTCAGTCTCACAAAGGATTAGGCCTAAGTCTGTAGTGTTAAACACATTAGCTTGAAACACCTCGGTAGCCCTACTGAAGTCATCAAAGGATTTTGCTGTGATTAAACAGCTGGGTTGAGTCCTGGCTTGTGAGCCTCAGCACCTGTTATTTGTCTAGAACACTCTGGAAATTTAGTTAACACTCTGGGACTTTATATCATCAACACAGTTATTGTCATATCTGTAGCTCACTGATCTACAAACTGGGGATTTCCTCTCAGGTCTGGTATGCAACTTCAGGATGGCATGCACCCTTGTTCCCAACATTTTTATTTTGCTGCACCTAAACACTAGAATTTGGCAAAACTACCAAATAAAACTCTTTAATATTTATTCTCACATTTAAGCTTTTTTCCCCAAGCCTTTCCACACTGTATGTATTCACTTGGTCTGTTTTAGCAAATGACTTTGCACATACCAGCTCTGCACGTGTATCCTGCGCACACGATTACCTGAATGCAGGTACAGGAGAGCACTGCGCCATGTGGAGAGTACACCTAAGAAGATGCTGGTGTGTAGGACTTAGCCATTGAGCAAAAATAACATTAAAAAAATCACAAGTAGACTTGAAAACCCATGTCTGGGAAAATGGAAAAACTTAAATTCTTCATAATATGTGATTCCATAACTGTAGCAAAATACAGTGGCCAGTATAAAAAAGGTTTTTGGATCTGCCTGTTCTCAGATTTATTTTAAGGGCTATTTTGCAGGGGGTGGCAGGGTGGCTGTGTAACTGATACATTCTACAGCACCATTTATATCTTTGGAAAGTTTCAACTAGTATTTTAGAAATTAGCATGTCAAAATGCTGCTTCAGTCCCCTTGAATCCCATGAAGGAGATCAGCTGCCAAAAGACACCGTGTTGGCAATGCACTGCGTGTAGTACAGCAGTGAGCGTGGGGTGATGTGGATGTAACACCCTCACGGTGACTGTCGTGTGTGCTGTGTCTGGTGCCTGGTGACTGGAGCATTGCCATTGGCACGTGATGGGCTATAAAAGAAAAGGTATTTCCCGATGTCTAGAAGAGGAAACCTGTACTCAAGCACTCTTGTCGTCAAGTGCAGCACAGAAGCTGGTGTGCTGGTGAATATTTTGTGTAATGAATTTTGTGCAGACTGTGTCCCTGTCCTTCCCTGCGTAGGAGGACCAAGCCAAGCTGAAGACACTGCTGCGTAAGTACTGACACATCACCCATTAGCAGAGTGACAGGAAATCTGTGCCAGGTAGAGCCTTGTCCAAAGATTGGTGGTGCTGAGCCAAGGGGTGGGGAGGGGAGTATCTGCAGTCTGGTCAGTGAGTTTCAAACCAAGCCTGGGCACCCAAAGAGAGAAAGTCTCCTGGCCATGGCAGATGATGTGCCTCATGCCTGTCTGCACCACAATAAACATCAGATCACTCCTGAAATGAAAGATAAGTATTCAATTAAAAGAGCAGGCATAGCAAACTTCCAGAAGAACAGCTCAGCCATTCAAGAGGACACGTTGCAGATAAGTTACCTGAGTTATTCAAAATTCATAAGAATATTCAAGAACAAAAATCATATTGTGGTTTAAACTTGTTCTACTCAGTACTATCTGGTGTATAAGGTAAGCATGGTTCTGTTTCAGTCTAAGGAAAGGGAATTCCATCTAAAATTCTTCTATCCTATTTTGCCTCTTAAAAAGAATTTTTTTTACAAAAAAATACTCACATTTATGTATTCTATTTATTTTTCTGTTTGAGTACATCATTTATTATCACTTTTTCTTGTAGGCTTGCTCACATTTGTTCCTTTTGCTTTGTTTCTTGCTATGAATCTGAATTTTTTTTTCTCTATATCAATAAATGCTAAATATGTTTTAAGCTGACCACAAAAACTACTGAGGTCAATAGAAGTTTCTATAGTGGCCTCTAAGCAAACCAGTCCCCAGTTCTATGAACATGGTGTATGCCCATACTTGGCATTCTAAGACTTGTGAACAAAAGGCATATGTATTATTAAATATACTCAAATACCTTTATTAATAAAGATGCATTTCCTTCATGAGTCATAAAATGCTGCCAAATTATTACTGTATATGTGCATTTTCACAAGAGTAGAGATGTACTTGGACAGCCCCTGTGAACACATGGTATGTGTTTACTTGTATACAAATCCTTAATTCATTACGAGCGTGGGAAATACCTGTTGAGAGACTCAAGACATCCCTTCAAATGTGAAAAGTAAGTGTTGAGAGGAAGTTTTCTGATTTGCAGGTATACAGTGTCATATCCAAAACCAGTGAGCCCTCTCAGGATAGTTCACTATTAGTGATTTCGGTTTCAATCAAAAGCCTTTGAAGCCACATACATTTTCAGCTGTGAACACCCTGGTGAACTCAAATGGAGCCACATTCTCAGTTTCAGATGGGCTGTGACATGTACTTACAGCTAAACATATGCTAACCTCCATTTTTGGATCAGGGTCACATTTTCAAACATTTTACATGCATGAAAACGTGGAGTTTCTAAACTCTTGGTTTCTTTCAGTTAATGAAATATCATCACAGAGTAGGATAGGTTAATCCATATAATTTGCATGGAGTTCATTAAATCATTTTAACAAAATTAAATGGGGTTATTTTTAGCTTGATACTCAGCAGTGTTAACACCCTGCTTTTAATGTGACAGATTGGATTTGGAAAGCAATATGAAGTATGGGTTTTAGTGTATAGAATTTTTTATTTCCACAACTTAAGGATGTTGTTAAGATCCATGTTCCTTTTTAAGATTTATTCCATCATTTAAAATCCAACCAATGCTAGTTAGCCAAAAACATTTATCTTTATTAGCTTTCAGTGCTCCAGAGAAGTTAAACAGGGACCTTTTATTACCTTTATTTTTCCTTTCCTTAAAGAAGTAGTTAGAAGTAAAAACTAACATTTCTGTTGTTGGCATAGAGATTTTTTTGTTCATCAAACAAATGAAAGTATTTTAAATAAGAGTAAGTTGACCTTGTAAAGAAACAATGTATTCAATCTACAACAAAAATAGTTATTTGTATGCTTTTTTCCTCTTTTTTTTTCCTTCCTTCTTTTCTTTCTCCCTCCATCCTTCCCACCAACAGGTGACATGTATGCAGTGGTTGCAAGGGGACCATACGATGCTGGATATGATTGAAAAAAAACGTTGCCTCTGCAAAGAAATAAAAGCTCGACAGAAGTCAGAGAAAGGACTCTGCAAACAGGACAGCATGCCTATTTTGCCGAGTTGGAAAAAGAATACCGGGACCAAGAAATACAGCCCTCCTCCTTATTCAAAACAACAGACTGTGTTCTGGGACACTGCAATTTGACAGGCCCGTGGAGGATGCCTTCTCCACTGTGTTGCATCGAGCACAGGTAGCCTGCTTTTTTAATAAGGCAAAGGCTCTAACCTAAGACTTATCTGCAGGTGGTGAACTTCCTAGGAAAAAAACCCACACCAATAGAGTGCTCACGTGTCAATCAAGAAGAGAGTTAAGTTTCTGACTGGATTAAGGCATACATATTTATCCAGGATTTTTTTGGATCCGGAAGATATCAAAATGTAAATATTTCGCCAATATATTGAAAACACCCAAACTAATACACTGTTTAAATATATATATATATATATATAAATCAAAAATTTATGAAGAATTTTACTATATAATGTTACTGTTATACTGTTTTATTACCTATTTTCTATGTTTTATTCTACTGTTTACCCCCACCCCTGCCGCCACCCTTTTATTTCTCTGACCTGCCTAGATGTGGCCTCTGTACAAAAGCATGTGGTTGTACGTTTTGTTGAAGAGGACAATGTACAAAGCAACTCGGTGCTAGGGCTGTAGAAGATAGCTAGAGTTGTACTTGTTAGACATCCTTAGCTTGGGAGGGGTGGGGTGGGGAAGGATGGACAAAGAAGAGAGTTCTGGTGGGAAACGGCAAAACTGCAAGCACTGAAAACAAAACTGCTTAATGTGGATGCCCAAGTTGCATTTAAAATATTGATTGTTCTGCATCTGTTTTCCCATAATGCTAATCAGATAAATTGCCCTTGGTTTTATATGAATCAGTTGCNTATATATATATATATATAAATCAAAAATTTATGAAGAATTTTACTATATAATGTTACTGTTATACTGTTTTATTACCTATTTTCTATGTTTTATTCTACTGTTTACCCCCACCCCTGCCGCCACCCTTTTATTTCTCTGACCTGCCTAGATGTGGCCTCTGTACAAAAGCATGTGGTTGTACGTTTTGTTGAAGAGGACAATGTACAAAGCAACTCGGTGCTAGGGCTGTAGAAGATAGCTAGAGTTGTACTTGTTAGACATCCTTAGCTTGGGAGGGGTGGGGTGGGGAAGGATGGACAAAGAAGAGAGTTCTGGTGGGAAACGGCAAAACTGCAAGCACTGAAAACAAAACTGCTTAATGTGGATGCCCAAGTTGCATTTAAAATATTGATTGTTCTGCATCTGTTTTCCCATAATGCTAATCAGATAAATTGCCCTTGGTTTTATATGAATCAGTTGCTCAACTTATTTGCCAAGAAACTAAATTTTCTGCAGCAAAGCCTGCAACAGAAACTCTTCCTTCATTACATTCAGTTGATTAGCAGAGACCATGGTTCACTGTGACTAAGCATTGTACAGCCTGTGACGGAGAGAGCCGGTTGCTCAGCAGGCTGAGGCAGTGCCACTGCAGCCACCATTCCTGTCCACATTTGTCTTTGGTCCAGAAAAATAAAGGTGACAAAACCTGTTTACATTTTTATTGTTTTTAAATCCAGCAACACATCCTTACTTAACGCTGTGTCGGATTTCCTTCTGTTGTTTATAAAGGCTGGAATTCAGACCCCTTGAAAGCCAGTAGGGGAATCCCTCGTGATTTCATGCGGTTTTGAAGCAGAGGCCCACGTAACATATTCTCCCAGCTATGCCGTTTCTTCTTCCTGGCTGCTTCTGTAATTGGCTTGCAATCCTGTATTATATTACACCCATTTTAACAGAATATTATGTCATGACCAAAGAATTATGACCTCCTGGTTTTAACGGGAGAAAGAGATGGCTTATACTGATTATGAGGGTGAAATCCATGTGATGAAATATCTTCCAAAAGGATCTGTTGAGAACAAGGGAAACTTGTATTTCTGTGGAGTAGGGAAAAGAAAAGATCTATGGCTTATATTTTGTATATTTAAATTTCTATCTATGTGTCTGAAGTTTGGTAGCACAAAAGTCTCTCTTTAAAACAATCATTTTAATATTATATTCGTCGAGAAGAAAAGGTGTGTTGTTTGAAACTTCTTGTTATATTGGCTTTTCTTTGAAATTATATTGACAGCATTGCCACAGCTGTAATTGCTGATCAAAAAAACCAAAAATAACAAATTTTAGAAGGTTTTTGTAATCTATATTACTAAAGTTTGAGTTTGAGTAATGCTTTATCAGTAGTAGTTCCTTTTCAGCCTCTGAAATAAAGTTTTTAAATATTTTATAACTAATTAACTAATGTATATTTTGATGTCCAAACTGAGATTTCTGTAAAAGATGAAGTGTGTGTTTATATGTGTGTATGTATATTAGCATTATTGTGTATGTATATATGCATATGTGTACACACATATATATGTATATATGCATGTATCTATATATACTCATAGATGTGTGCATACGTATATATCTGCATACATCAAATATGGGTGTGTTATGAATATACAGTGGCTGGAATGGGTACACAATTGAAATGAGGATTTAAAGAGCCCTTCACAGCTCAAATGACAGAAGACATGAAAAAAAACCCAGAGGCTGTGAGGGAATCTTTGAATACATGTTACATCCAAAAGACACCAACTGTATATTCTGCTTATTCTCTTGTTTTTTTAAAGAAAGAAAATGGCAGAAGAAAAACTCCAGAGATCTTGCAAAGTTCCAGAATCTGCTGGAAAGAAGACAACTTGTTGGTCATGAGAAATCTGTTGAGATAACAGGTTCATTATTCAGAAAGTGTTTATACTTTGTCTTCCTTGTAATGTGGCAAGAGAAGAATTTTCCATAACCATGTGTGAAATACTTAGCCCTTTCCCCCAGCTGCACAAAGTCTCTGGTGACAAAACGAAAGCCGGCGTTCAGTCAGTCAGTCTTGATAGTCCTTCTCCACACTGGTCTCTTCCTGGAGCAGTTCCTTTAAAACCCCACTGCTGAAGCATCAGTTTCACAGTCCAGACCTGTGGGCTGCAGCGCCAGGCCCTTTGGGGGAAGGCAGGCATTAATGTGAACAGTTACGTGTTTGATAGTGTTTGTTCATATCGTGTCCTTTTCATATCGATGCGTAATAGGAATAATGATCAGGGAATTGAAGCATTTGTGTCCTAAGCAGACTTGCTTGTACACTTAGCCTGCCACAAACCACTCCTTGTTTTGCTTTTATTACTCAACACTGCTTTTGTTGTCCTTCCTAAATGACTGCCCATGTGCTTCCAGACCTCCATTGTATCCCATGGAAACAATGGCTTTTTGTTTCAAAGTGCGACAACATGAAAAAGTAAAATATAACTTAGCACTTACCTTCAAAGCACTTTAGAAATGTGAAGCAAACCTCACGCTTGCGAGAACCGTTTTACAGAGGAGGGAAGTGAGGCTCAGGTGGAGTAGTTTCTGAAGGTCACGGACAGAGCCAGAACAAGACAAAGGCCACCGACCTGTCCCGTGACTGCTGGCCCACCCCACCACTCGAGTGAAAGGCGCATCGTACTGCTGAGAGCTGCCACCGCAATGCTGTTAAACATTTCCTACACCACCTCTTGTCTCAGCAGCTTCTGTGTCACAGGGTGAATGACAGTGCTTAGTTACACACAGTCATTAAAGCTGTAGTCTGTATAAATATGCAATCTGTATATACATACAGATCACATATATACACACACTTATGAAGACTGTATATATGAAATTGTTTGGTATGCACTTATTTTGCTTTAAACTCCTGAAGTTAAACATTATAGTGTAGCAATTTGTGTAAAGTGCACTGTGATTTCAAGAAAGCACAGTAAAGTCACAGGTCTTGTTATTCTTGCACTAAAAATGTGTTTACGTATATTAGCCAATGTATGTCTACTTTATTGCTCCTTTTGACAAATTAAAGCAAATGGTATAAAATAGTATGGGTTTTTTTGGTTTGGGTTGTTTATTTTTAAGTGGACAATGGCACTATGTTTTTAAATGACAGGGTTTTTAAATAAAATTAAATCATTCTGTGTTCATTCCGATGTAATACATTTACCAATATCTTGAAATTGAATGTCATGTTGCTTTTTTTTATATTTCATTAGAAATTGTCAGGTATGTGCCTGAGATTGTGTAGGAGTAAGGAGTAGCTAGAGGCTAACTGTAATCATATATTATTAGCCGTTTCTATATACACAGTATAAATACATATTAATTTTTCTTTTCATTTTTGTACTTGATTTTTTTAGGTAAGATGTAATTAAATGTACTTTGATACTTCTGAAGTAATAAGATGTTGTTTGAAGATCAATTCTGCTTTCTTTAGTGCATTGACAATATTTTACAATAATTTAGTGCTTATTTATTTGTGCTCCAGTGTAATTATAATAAAAAGCAATAGTTTAAAATACTTGGCTGTTCATTTTGATTTGATGGTTTGAGTTAATAGACAGGTTATTCACTAGGGATTAGCCAGAGATTCCTGGGAAGAAAAGTCAAGTCATAGATGTATATTTATAGCATTCCCTAGGCACATTTTTAATCGCACCATTTGTTGGAGGAAATGAATTAATTACTTTAATAGGCTAGTATTTGCAAGTCATGCCTGGTTGCATCTAATGCCCTGAGTGTCATCCTCAACTAAATGTGTAGGATAAGATTTCTCGTAAGAGCAGACAAATTTTTCTCTGAGTACCTTTCACAGTTTGGGATGAAAAATGCTTGCTTCAAAGACCCCTTTTCAAAGATCTCCATTTGCAGAATATCAACAAATGGGAAAGGGACCCATCACATTCTTGATAGAGCTTTAAAAATTCTACTTTAAACTAAGCATAATCTTCCTATATCTACACAGAAGATTTACACCCATTGGGATGTAAAACTCATCCCTTGGAGAGGAATTCCACAACTTTTTTTTAAGACCTTCCCCTTAATATTTTTAAGACAACATTTTGTAATTTAAAAAGGTTTCTAGGAGAAAGTAAGCAAGTAGTTAATAAAGAATCTGGTAAGAAAGGGTAATGTTCTTGCTGTGTGACTGAAACCAAATTTCTCTCCCTTTGTGAAAAAAGGAAAGCTGCCTTTAATATGGGAAAAAGATACTGTCCATGTTTGTATTGAGCTGCATGCAGAAGTGCACCAGCAGGGATCTTTTGGTTGTCTTCAGCAGGAGCCGGTTCTGAGACAGGTGGCAAATGATCCAGAAAGTGCTTTCCAAGTGCTTCTTTGCCCCAGGAGTCACCTGCGTTCCCTGAGGCACAGCCTCTCCTCAGCTGTGACCCCACTGCCAGGGCCCCTATAATAGCTGAAGAGCTTTGCTGCCTCTTCATGCTCCTCCTCCTCTCCCCAGCCCCTGGCACAGATGTTCACTTTTCATATGGAAATTCTACAGGGATAACCAGAAATGAACAGAATACTGTTTTACAAGGATTTCTCCAGACCTAAAAGAGGAGGAGATTCTATCAGTTTCTTGTATTGATGTCTGTGCCCTTCAGTGGGATGGTTCATGAAGTCCTGTGTCCTGGCTCATTTATAAAGATTTTCCAAGTTCATTTCCAACATCCACCTCACTCCACAATCCATGCCTGACACTGCTGGAGACAACATCTGAATAGAGGAGGACTGAAAAGGGAGGATTGCCAAATGCAGCAGGGAGTATAATTTTGGGGCAAATTCAGATTTTTCCTTATTTGAAATACATATATTCTCTTTTGTTTGTTTGGGGTTTTTTGTTTTGTTTTTTTTGGGGTTTTTTTTGTTTGTTTGTTTGGTCGGGGATTTTTTGTTGTTTTGCCACTGCAGAAACACTTTCTATACACCATTGTTTCTTAAACAGAAGAAGTTTAAATTACAAGGAGACAAGACCATAAAAAGGAACAGTCGAGTTTTACACTTGTATTTGCTCTAAATTTATTTCAAAGTGGAAAGGTGCCTGCAGTGCTCTATCTTGGGTCCCTGCTCCTTTTGCATTTTAAAAGCCGTCACAATAGCCCTGGCTGGCGTTAGTGGTGTTTCTCTGCCGCAGCCACTCCGAGTGACCTCGGCTGGTGCCAGAGTGGCTGCGAAGCAATTAAAGCACAGAGGGGCCTGTCTTGCTTGGGAACAAGTAAAACCTGCCCTGAGCCCAGCAGGGAAGTTGAGCAGCCGGTAGAGGGGAGATGGGCCAACATCCCTCAGATCTACGGCCAGCGCTGACAGAGCTGGCAAGGGAACTGCAGGAAACTAAATAAAACTTACGAAAACAAAAGACAACTGAAAAGGAACACTGCTCAAAGGCAAGGCTGAACACATTTGGCATTTATTTTCTAAACCTGCCAACATCTCTTTCATGGTGCCTTTTTTTCCCTTTAAAACAAAGTTACACACCTGTCACCTTTTAATTGAGATTTTTGGCAGTGGCGTGGGTGGCGGTTTCACTGTTTTCTCCACCTGTGGCATATTTTTGTCTTCCTTTGTCCTCTTCTCGCTTTCTGTCTCATTCCTTTCTTTCCTTATGTGCTTTGGGAAGTATATTTGTAGGTACAAGAGTTCCTCTGTCACCTTTTGTTCCCGTTAATGTCCTCCACCTCCCCTGTTCTCAGCTGGCCCTGTGCTCTCTAACCCTCACGAACATACACGAGGAGAGCACAGGGAGGAACCACCAATGATTTTACTTTAGAGAATAGCATTTATCAGTGTTGTTCTCGGTGGACACACAGCAAGTTTCACGAAGGACTAGGGAAAGAGAAACGGCTGGGAATGTGGGGGGAAACACTGAAGTTCAGTCCCTGGCACCAGGGTGCCCCTGAGGCAGCAGGGCTGGGCCGAGTGCCCCACAGGGAGCCGGGTCGGCTCTGCCCTTCCCAAACACGCTCGCTCACTCTGGGGCTTTCCCACCATTTTTGCAGCCGGTGCCCTCAGCCCTCACTCTGAGGGGCTCTGCCCCGAGGCAGCTGCATCGCTCCATCCGGGGAGACTAGCACTGCAGCAGGTCACGCCTCTTGCTCAGGTGCGCCAGGTGAGCTTTGGGCTCACAAGCTCCGTGTTGGGGCAGTCCTGGCTGCCACAGCCTCCCTCCGTGCCCTAGCTCCGGTGGAGTGCACGGCATGGCAGTGCCCCGTGGGGACACCGCCCGTGCCCGGGGTGGCAGCGGGCACAGCACCGTGGGGCAGCTCAGCGGCACCGCTCGGGGTGGAGGGGGAGACCGTAGGGATGCAGCTCGCCAGCACAACCACATCTCCAGCGGCATCCTCCAAAAGGTAACCTGCTCTAAGCAGTTTTTGGAAAACACCGCCCCTGCAGAAAAGCTCCAGTTAGGGAAGCAGGGAAAGCTCCCGGCTGGCAGTGCCTTGAAGGGGAGTCGCTCCTAATTGAATCACTCTGGGCCTGCTCTCTATGACCTTATGCTCTATTTAGACATTAACACCTCTGCAAAGTGGGTGTTAAACGGCTCTGTTAGTGTCTGTAACTTGTTTTTACATCCACTTGAGAAGTGTAAATGATTCTACAAGCTGCAGGGTAGTGGAAAATCAGCTTTCCTTTGGCTCCAGCTGGATGGGGAAATTCAAATTAAGTCCTGCAGAATCCAGCTCCCACCAAAGAGCTCTTTTTTTTCCAAAGTTCTTCAGGGTTTTTTTTTTTTTTACTGTGCTTGTAAACACAACAACTGAATGAGTAGTATGTTTATTTTTCAGGTTTAAAGAGGCTGAGATGTCCTTGGCCACGCAGGCAGAGGCATTCACTTTCTGCCTGGCTTTTAGACCCATTGATATTTGAGAATTTTGTCACAGTTTCTGCTGAAGTGTGTGGCCCATCCAAGAAATCTGAAACCAGCACTTCCTTTCTTTCTTTTCCTGGCTGTGCGTGAGTTGTGGTGACACAAGCTGTATATGGAATAAGATGACAGGATGAGTTATTCCCTGTGGTACATGTTTGACTGATCAGGCACTACCTTGAGAGGGTTGTTTCATCCTCTGAACTGTTACAATTTCCACACTCACCATGGGTAAGACTGCCTTCCTATTGCTTTAGTCACCTCTGTCCCTGGCCACAGTGACAGAAAATCTGGCTTAATTTCCTAAAAGGTATCTAATCTCGTGGTGCCACAGAATACAAGGGCAAATTTCAGAAGTAATTGGGATCCAACCCATTCAGGGTGCTCAAGGGTGCAAACAATGCCATCAGCCTCAACAAAAACTAGACTTCTATTCCTTGTGCAGCAGGAGTCAGCAGGGGAAAACCTGCAGTGCTGTGCACAGGCTCAAAGGATTAAAATCAGCACCTGGAAGGGTAAATAAGCTCACCTAAGCCCCTCAGTAACCATGTAGAGCACCTTGCAGCACTCTTTTGGGTTTGCAGTGTTATGGAAAGTGGTGATCTTTGAGGCAAGGCTCAGCCAGGTGTCCTCATGCAAATAGCAGCTCTGGGGCAGCCCTGCCAGTGCACACACCCTGAGAACATGTGTGTGCCCTCAGGTGCGACCAGGGTATGGCTGCAAGCCCTTCCAGAACAGGTGCTGCACAGTTAGCACAGTCACTGCTGGAATGCTCTTGCCAACAGTTGTGCTGAGGATTTACTGCTATGACTCAATTTGACCAGTTGTGTTTTTCCTTGTACTTTTGCTGGAGTTTCATTTATCCTAGGAAGCTCTCCTCTATTTCATCACTTACATCTATTTTTTGTAGACACAGACAGAAGTACAAATCTCCAGTATGCTATCTGAATTAACCCTCTGAATCTATGTCTGAGAGAAATGCTGAAAGCCTTTCATAGTAACAGGGTTGGAAGTGAACTAAGTAACATGTCAGACTTTTATTTTTGCAGAAAGTTCCAGATTCCTTTACTTTTCATCCGGTTCACGAATTTGAACACACGTGGTATTTTGAAAATTGGTACCAAAAGAAATTTCAATTTTTTTTACAAGTTTTAGTCCAATAGAAAAGCAAATTTGAGCTCAGGCTTTCTTTACTTTCTTTACTTCCATAAGAAAGCTTTCTTACTACATATTTAATTTCCATATTGCTTGTGTTAACAGGCTTCTACCACATATAAATCACTTCCTGTCCTTCTCTCTCTGAGAAAGAATGAATATGTAGTGCTTTTCACTCAGGTTCTTCTTTCTCTGTACGTCCGCAAGACAAATGAATGCTCTGTCAAGTGAGGTTAGTGGGTTTAAGGGAGGGAAGGATTGTTTAGTGCCTTGGTGTGGTGAAATATAGCATTTAATGTGCATATTTTGCTAGTTCAAGGCATGTATTAGGAAAGTTTTATCCTGTTTCCATGACAAACTGATAGGAAATTGGACAGAATGCTGACTTTGGATTTTTGCTTGTGACAGTGTCCTCTGTCCTTCAAATTGTTCTTGACTGAAGAGCCCTAGATAATACAACCAAGAAGAATAGTTAATGGTACCTTTACCACTGTGTCACCGTGGAGAAATATAGCTTTACTCTGGACTGAAGATACTTTACACACCTTTGCTTTATCTTTGGATAGATTGTTATTGGTTGTTTGATGCTGCCAAAGGTAAATCAAAGCCTTAATGAGAGATCATAAGTGTCAATTTGTTGCATTATTTCAGAGAACATTTTAAAACTTTAGAGACCTCAGCCTGAAATACTCCCTTACCTCTTCTCCCCATTTTTAAATCTAGTCCCATTTTCTACATTGTGCACCTTACAGATGTTTTCCACATTCCTGCTATTAGCTAGTTTGCTGTGGGTATTTTGACTGGGGTTTTTTGGGTGTAAGTCTTGTGATATGTTAGTATTCTCCTGATACTCTCCTGACTTGTGAAATAGGGAATAAATTAGTTTGCCATGACAAGGAATGGACATATCACATATATTCATGTGTGTATGTATGTATAGCTTAAAATCAAAATGGATACCTGATTCCAGGTTCTTGTATACAAGAAAAAGAAAACAGGGTCATGTGCCTTTTTGGCATTCAGGGCCTTCACATTAAGAAAGTCTCATACTATGTTATGACAGCTCTGGCTTGAAATCCTAATCTGAAGATGTAATTTTCTTTGTCATAGATTTAGGCACTTTTTTACTTAGATATTTGAGCAACTTTGCTCTAGAGAGCACAAGAAATGACATTACATACTCCTGCAGTGTCCAGACAACAGTATATGCTTTAGTTTAACAAATTATAATTGTTTTAAAAGAAAATAGTTTTCAGTGTCACATTTGTCAAGTGCTATTTGATAGATGCAGTTCTGTAATGGAATGTGAAACTTTCAGATAGTACCTTCTTTTAAAAACTCTTCTGAGGGGCATTAAGCTCTACTGTATCTAATTAATGCTTTAAATATTCTTTCCTAACAGTTCAATCTTGATCTATCTTTGTGCTGCCTTGTTACCCAATATGAACTGCTCATTGAAATCGATTGTTCCTGGTCTTTTCAAACGTTGATTGTTCTTTCATGGCTGAACATTTTAAAATAACACTATTGATTTTTTTTACATTATAGCCCTCCTCATAAGTCCTAACTAGAGTGTGTCACTGTGGCCTAAGAACACATAGGACAATTACCACTTCTGAATTTACAATGAAAAAGGTGTGTTTAGTGCCATACTTGCCCAAGCATGGTTCTTAAAACATTCAATTCTATGATTCCATCTTAAAACAGTGCTTTGGTTTATTTTGTTTTAAAAATGGTGAAAATATTTACTCACAAATATGAAATAGTGTGACACATCCTAGAATGTGTTTACTAGAATATCTTGGGTCTCCATAAGCCTCTCATTTACTGAGTTCCATAATTTCCTGGGATCAGAGTAGGACTAGAGAGTAATTTCTGTTCTCCCTTCTTCTGCTGAGTGTGTACAGTGGGTAGGGAATGGATACCGTCTCTTGCACCTCTGATGGCCCAGAGCACTCCCCATGTGCTTGGAGGTCACTCCCAGGCTGGTGATTTAGACATCATTAAGCATCATGTTTAAACCTTTTTACATACAGTTGTTTTCCAAGCTAATGAAGCACCATGGAATATAAATGTCAATTACACAAAAAGAGTTTGACCTGTACTATTGCTTGTATTTTTCTACTGTGTATGTGACTCTCTGGCCCTTCTTTGTAAAGGGGTAAACTTTTGAATTGTTTGGTTGGTTGGTTTTGTTTGTTTGTTTTATTGTTTTAACAGCATGCAGTGCAGCACAGCAAAGCCTTCAGTCATGAGCAGGGCTCCTGGTCAGATTGATTTTGGGCAGGTTACTGAGGTAGGTTTGGAAACAACTGTTGGCTCTGGGCTACCAACATCAAATCAAATTGCCTGCAAACTTGTGACAGCAACAGCAAGAGAGAAGCCTCACAGGATAGGAAGCTGCAGCAGCATGGCTGCTGCAGGCATCGAGCCAGAGGACCTGTGTGTGCAGTGAGGCTCTATCAGGGTGGCCACACAACTGTGAGGCACTTTGCTGCTATTGGGAGGATGCTCGTGAAGGCTTCCAGAGTAATCTTTGAAATACCCTGGTTTTAATTTTTGTGTCAGGCTGCTTGTTTCTGAGAACAGTTTATGGTGGAGTTTTGTGTTTACAGAGAGCTGTTAGGCTGCCCTTTAAAGTGTTTAGATAATATTGTATCAACATGGTGCACACTGATATGTATCTTAGCAACTGTGTCAAGTTCACGATGGGCTAAAAATCCAAATGGGAATCAAACAATCTGGAGCCTTAGAGTTTGAATGCTGAGAATAAGGAGAAAATTACAAGGTTATTCTGGGATCAACCAATGCTGCTCTTCAGCTTTACACTGTGCTAATTGTAGGGTAAAAAAGTACCTTGCAACTATAATTAAAATGAAAGATACACGTGGTATTTTAAAAAAATAATAAGCATAAATAAATGGTGTTTCAAGGCAAGAAAAAGAAATTTGAAATAACAGAAGGACAATAGAAGTTTGAAAGTAGTAAGGTCTATAACGAATCAAAATACAGTTGTGTTATTTACACTTTACACATTCACTGATTCTTAAGTCTGGAAAACTCTGTATTTGCACACAAGGTTGAATGCTATATGTTTATCCCAAGTGCTATGTAAGCAAGAATAGGGTTCAGCTCCTGCTGTAAGCATGAGCAAATACACATCGTCTGTTGTGCTGTTACAAAAAGACATGAAGCTCCGAGCCATGCACAAACCAGCACCATAGAGAGTTCGTGGGCCTCTGGCTCTGAGACAGGTTAAGTAGGTCATAAATTGTGCCAGAGCCAGCAACAGTCACTTGGCTTCACATTTCTGTGATCTACACTCATGGTCACCCCATTTATTGTTTGACTATTTCAGATCATTCCTGAACATACTTTGTGAGCAATTCCTTTTGATTTGAGGAGGCTGAATTGCTCCTGTCTGCAGCACCTGATCTGAGCCTGCAGTGCCTCTTACGTTAGGGAATGAAGTTTCATCCATAAAGCACATTTCAGCTTTCAAAATGTATCATGTAAGAGTTGTTCAAATTTTCCAGGTACTCATTTATACAAAGATCTATGACTCAACTAAAGGTTTGTATGAAGCCAGTATTTAAAGGCATTATAAATTAAGCCTTTTAAGCACCTTGAGGATGATTATAGGTCTGACAGTTTCTAGCTATCAGAACTTTAACTCATCAGATGTGTCTGCCAGAATTCTTACAAGGCAGGATTGTGCTTATCTTTTTCCTTTCCAAGAACAGATTTTTGTAGTTCTCATCGATTCCTACAGGAATGACAGAATTCTTCTACAAGAAATAGCATATACAATGCTCTCAAAAATCACAGATGCATAAAATATCTTATTAATCAGGGATGCCACATCTTAGATTCAGCCTAATTCAGAAGCAAATTTGCACTTTTGCAAAGCCTCCTAGTTTAGGGTGGTCATTCCAGAGGTCTTCACGAGGCAAGATAACCATAGTTTCCAAGTAAAATATACAGCATACTTGGTGTAGGGTGGACTTTTTATGGAATTTGACCTATTTTGGGCTTTTTTCATTATTTATCCAAACTAAATTCTCATAAAATTGCTGGCATTTATTCTGCATTCACTAGTTGGTAAAGTCAGAACAGGTGAGTTCTCAAACAATGCAGTGGACAAAGGCCCATCTATTACATAGTTTAGCTCCTGTGGAACAAGGAAAATAAAAACATCTTGTTTGTTCTTCACTTGGAAAGGGGTGGCCCATAATGCAGTACTTGCAACTAATCACAAATATTTTTTTGACTGAATCTTTCAAATCACATTTGTATAGAAAAGTGAAATGTCTTTTTTTGGGGGGTATTATGGATTTTATGGAATATTTTCAATACAGTTCTTTAAAAATGTAATGACGTAAAAGACAGACCTAAGAGAGAATGAAAGAATAATAATGGCCCAAACTAAAACTGAAAGAAAGTTTGTTTTAGGTGTAATGGTTATGACCTTGTATTTCTTGAATGTGTGGAGTAAATCACTGCAGGAAATACAAGGGGGTCTCAGCAAAGAGCATGGGCCCCTGAGGTTCCAGCTGGGCTTTGGGAAGAGATGCACTGTGTGAGAATAAAGCCTTTTGCTGGGCACATGCTGATTAAAGGATCAATTTGGCAAGATGGAACAAGAATACAGAGTTACTAAAGTTAAAAGGATCTTGAACTTGATTCACCACATGACGTAGAGGGAGCAAAAGGGGTTTGTGTGATTATGCTGCTCATTGTACTGTGTGAATCTCTGAAGAGTGGAGGTCCCATCTAATCTTTAGTTACTTTGTCCTTCCCAGTTCCTGTGTCATGCTTGAGATGTGAGATTTTACTGACTCTGTATGCTCAGTAACCGAATCTCCCAGCTGATCACTTGAACCTTTCTCAGGAATCACAAGGGACATTCTAAGCATCTCTGCATGTTAAGACACTGAGAGCATTTCACCACAGGAGTCTGAGGACTTCTTGAATATCCCAAGGACTCCAGAAGAGCAATTGGAATACTGGGGTATTGGGAGAAATGTCAGAGATGGAAAAGAAGAGTAACTGCAACAATCAAAAACAAAACTTATTTTGAAGAGTCATTCCTTTGGAAGAAGTTAACTCTTATTAAAAATGTAAAGTATGATGATCTAAATAGAAAGGCAGTGGAGTGATTTCTCAGGAGCTAATAATCTGTTCCTAGCAAATATTTTACAAGAATTTACTGTGAAATCAATTTTATCGGATGATAAAATCATATGGGTCTCTTCCATCATGCAAATTCTCTGAAATGAAATGCCTTTTTTGGTGAAATAACTTATTTTTCCATGAGAAAATTATGATTTTACAGGAAAGAAAATATTTTTCCCCTCAGTAAAACTTTGCCTGAAGAGAGAAAATGGAACTGAGAAGCTGTTTTCCCACTGAATATCTTCCAGGGAGATGAAGGTGCTGAGTACCCTGCGGCCTCACTGACTCTTCAAGCAGCCAGACAAGGAGGGCAATTTATATCTGGGAATTTGGCTTCTCTCTGTCAGCCTAGACTGTGTTCGGGTTAATTTTATTCCTGTGAAATTACCAAGATCTTTTTGAGTAGACAGCAGGAAGAAAAAAATCATTATGGTTCTTCTAAAACAGTCCTTTTTTTCTTAGAATTCCCTTTCCATAAAGAAAAAAGGCTGTGTTTCTTAGTCTTTTCCCCGTCCTGGAAGGAAAGAAAACTTTCAAAACTCTATCCCCTTTTGAAGGATTAGATGTGAATTTCCCAACTATTCTACTTGAAACATTTGTTGGGTTTTTGTCCAGCATCCAGTGGGGATGTTGGAGCAGCTTGTGGGGAGTGTGTTGCGGTAAGAAGCAGCGCTGTGCCTGGGGCAGGTGAAGCTCTGATGTTTCAGTGGCCCTGGTCACAAGATGGACAACATTTCAGGATCAAGGAGGGTGGCTGCGAGGGCTCTAAGCTCTAGTGGAGCTTCACAATCACTATTGTATTAAATTCTGAGAGCTGTCTAATGAAACTACTTTTGTTAGTCAATCTCTGTGGGGTTTTTTCCATCTGTTCTCCCCTGCTTATCTTTTTTCTGGTTTACCTTTCCCTGCTTTCAACTTTCTCATTGTGTATCACCCCCCTACTTTTCTTGCTATAGAAATTTCCTTCTTGGGAGGGGCAGGGCAAGGAAATAGTTCTATTCAATCCCATTTCCTCCTGATAACTATATTTTTAATGTTCATGATATCTAAAGATACTTTCAAGATATGAGAGAAGAACTAGACAGTGATGCCAGCATTTCATCTGATACTGTAAAAAATTAAGTGGCATAGCCTGCGTGTTTCTGCAATTGACAATTATAACAACAGCATGCACCATCCTAATGATAATAGTCTTCTCTCCATGAGTGGCAAGGTGGTAATATGAATACAAGTCTTTGAAATGTAATTTTCAATTGAATTGAAATGTATTTTACTTTTTATCTAAAATATTATGCTCTTTGATCTTGTTGACTTGCTTCCTATTCTGGAATTAATTATGTTGATTCATTATGTTGAATTGATACCTAATATTTTCCAAATGACTAACAAGTCCTTGGACTTCAAATAAGAATATATCAGACTTTGCTTGAGCAATTCAGAAAGAATTATGACATCCATTTTCTAAGTCTGTTTCTCTGCTCAGCAGGCATGCATTTGCTTATGTCTGCCTGCAATTTTAAATGAAAATTGTTGATGATTGACTGCAAAATAATAATTTCTATTTCTGTTTCAGCAGAGTTCTTTGGTATTTTTTAGTAATAACTTTTTCCATCAGAAAAAAATGTCAACACATCTATTTCCAATCAGGCTGTGTGAGAGGAAAAGAGTAGCTGCACAGTTAATAATCCTTTATTCTGCTTTTAGACATTTTTAGAGAGACCATTGCAGTTTTTTGTAGCCCATGCTGTAGTAAAATGACATCAAGAGCTTGAAAGAAATATTAATTCTCATTTCAACATTTGTGTTTAGATCACAGCTCTGAAAGAACTTTGGTTTCTTGCCCCTCAGTTACAGTATTTGACACTTAAGGTACTGAATAGAACTCAGCTATTCTGTTACAGAGGGAAGTATTTGTCTTTCAACTACTCTCCTTTAGCAAAATTGCTTCTTTAAATGACTGTTCTGCTCCCAGATGTTGTTTAACATTCAGCTTCCCTCTTTTGGCTTGAACCACGTTCCAATGTTCCCATTTGTTTTGAGATTAGTTATGGTTACAACATTTGACTTCAGCATTTTGAACATTTTGGAGTTAAATAGCATTTAAATCCAAGATTAATCATGTTGGGTTTTGCCATTAAAGAAAGAGTTCCATCTGCTAAATTTAAAATTACTTTGGATTGAGTTATTTCAGATATTAACAGCAAGGTTTTTCAGCTTGAGCTTTCTTAATTTCTCACTATTGTTTGAAATCAAAACTCTTCCACTTCCTTTACACTTGCTGTCAAATCACAATATGATATTTAGAAGAACGTTTTGCCCAATTTCGTGAGTCACAAAGATATAACAAGATGACATTCTGCTTTTTCATTCAGCACTTGAAAAACTTGCATTTAAACCTGCCAAAATATACAGTTTTTTTATTCTTCCTGAAACGTTTCAAATGCAGACAAACATGGAAAACCAACACAGTCCGGCCACCCTCTTGGTTGCCATTTTGTCCATGCCCAGTTATTGGACAGCCTGTGCTTGAGCATGGGGAATTATGTGCTGATAAAACACTTGTACACCTCTCTGACTGGCAACACTGGGGTTGATGCCTCAAAATAGAAATTACAGTAGGAACAGAGGTTTCCCTGATTTCATGGAGGCTTAAGATATGACTAGATATTGTTCCTGTCTCTTGTCTCTAGACTGTGGACAAAATCATTGAGCTCTATACCCTGGGGAGCACATAAGAAGCTACGCTGGAGCTGGTGAGCATCTTTGTGGAGGCAAGGATTAGCTGTCATGATTAATGATATCAAAAACTAGATCTTATTTATTTTATAAGGGCTTATGAAAAAATAACAGTCTTGGTTTTGTTTTGATTTTTTTATTGTTGGGGTTTTTTTTGTTTTGTTTTTTTTTTAATTTTCTGTTGAGTGGAAATCAGATTGGAGGTTCATGCCAAGCAGCTGTTTTTCAGTGCATTTTGTCTGAATTTTTCTCTGAAACCAGTAAAATCTGCCTGAAGCAAATTTCTATAAATCATGGCTATGCATTTATTGGGAAAGATTTCCCAGTGTTCTCACAGAAACTGGAAAACTTCACCTTGAATTAAGTCTGTGGCCAATCAATGCCTTCTCTGAAAATATCTGTTGAGGGCAGTGTTTCAGGAAGGAGAAAATATGTGGTACAATGTCACTACCTTTTCCTCATCAACATCAACATCCCTTCATGTTCTTCTCTCAGTTAAGGAGTTTTATGTCCCTGCAGTGAAAAATATCCATGACTAGTAGTGTTTTCCTTTTTTTTTTTTCTTTTATTCTTTTCATATGAGTTTTTTTTTCCTTTATATCCTATTTTCAGATGTGTTATTTCACCTCTTTCCTCTCTTTCTCTTCAACATACTAAGGGATTAAGAAAGGAAGGATAGTAGATGAATTCCTGAGAGCAGAGATTTCAGGAGTGTGTTTGATTCTTGTAATGCAGAGAACTTTCATCTCCTTATTAAAAGGAATAATGAATGAATCCATATTAAACAGAACTTTAGTCACCAAATCATTTCATTTTGCCTATGCTACTGTGGGTTAAAATTTTCATACAAGCCTGGATCTAATGGAAATTCTTCTCTGAATGATTAGGAACATAGTCTTGAGATACTGAAGTTTAAAATAGTAAAAAATAGAATTAAAAATTAATTATGGGCTCATAAAATTTTCTGCTTCTTTTAAAAAGCTACGACTTATTTAAGAAAAAGGTGGGGAAACTTCACTCACTATTGCATAACTCTTTCTGTACCTTTTAATGGAATTTTGGCACTTAATATACAAACAGGTAATAAAGTATTGCATTAATCTAACCAAGTTCAAGAATCAGTCAAAAAATAATTTCTTCTCTTTGTGGACTCTGAGCCACAGATGTATATATATTCATTTTTCTATGCAGCAAATATCGACACACATGTGGATATAAACTAAGGCCAGTTGGATGAACTATATGTATCCTTGTGGGGAGGGGGGAAATAACACTGTAATTTTTTAAAAAATCAATGCAAAACTTTATCTATTCATCTCCTTCCTTAAAGTCATTGAGTTTTACAGAAACCACATGAGGCTGCAGTTACAACAATGTTTTTACACAAGAAACATTTTATATGAGCACCCAAAAATTTTAAGGTTACAAGGCAGATATTACTCAATAAAGGCATATTTTAAGAAAAATACAAAGCCACATAATGATGTTAAACTAGTGATAAGTTTTGTCTGCCTTCTGAGAGTGGGTAAGGTAGTCTGATGAGTTTTATTATTTGTCTTAAAGAGGAACACAGTGCATTAAAAAAAAAAAAAAGAGAGAGAAATTATATACAGTGGCATTTACTGTGAGTGTGGGTGCTGTAAGACTTCTTTCAGAACAAGCATGAATCAAAACTATCCCAATGCACTGCAGTGTGATTGTCACACCTACTGGTTCTGGCTGAACAATATTAGCTAAAAAAAAACCAACCACAAAACCAAGACCCACAAAATACTTCCGGATTTAAAACATCTAGCTTTTTAACACCTTTGTCACTAGTACCAGGACCACTACGTCAAGTCAGCAAGTTGAGTTCCCAACTAGAGAGTAAAGAAGGTATTACTAGCAATTGATTGAATTTATTGTTTTCTGTCCAATTGTTACTTATTCCAGTCTTCTGTAGAGTATTGAATTTATAGACAATCAGTCAATTTTGGAGTATATTTACTTCTTGACTTTAAAAAGAAAAAAAGGAGTGACCAAAAAAATGGGTTTGAGGAAAACATTTTTTTCTAAATCACTTCCAGAAGCTTCAGTATTAAAATCAAACCGCAGCTATACAAAAAAGGTATTTCTCCTTCATTTGTTCAAATGTACTCAAAAACTCCCTTTGCAAGCATCTAACTGTTGCTTCTTCACAAGTCCATGCTTTGTCAGAGCAATTTCCAGTAGTTAACTTAATGCCAACCCCAGTTTCTGGAATGGAAACACGGAAGAATATTAATAAATAAATTACCCTTAACCTCCATTAAGCACTTGATAAATTAAGTCCTAGGTTCACAAGGGTATTTAAAGACAGAATTCATACTTGCCCAGTTCTCTGAGGGAAATTGAAACAAATGGGATTTCAGCACCTATGGAGAAGTTCTGGATCTGGGCCTAAGTGAAAAAGGCTTAGCTCAATTTGCCTTAGATCTCTGCTTTTCTCCATCACATACCAATAACAAGATTCTATTTTTAGGGTTCATGTGTGGAAATTTGGCACCATGCCACTGTTTACTACTGAAGTTTAATACTGACTGGTGAAGGGAAATGCAAGTTGTGCTGCCAGTGGGACTACATTTACAGAGTGTCAAATTAAATTTCAAATTCTGTTTTGTTTTACTGGGGCCTGACCATTCAAGATGGGTCACAGGAGAATTTACTTCTTCCGAGTCTTCCAGACCACTGTAAGTCTAATGTCCAGTAAAACACTCAGGAATACGCAAAATACAAATAGAAGTGACAAAAGTAAGATATGTGTCAAGATAATTTATATTTGATCACTATGTTAATGAAAGTTTGTTGTGGTTAATGAAAACTAGGATACTTTTTTATCAGAATTTTAGTTGGTGAAACAGAAGCAGTGCCTTGACTCCAGCCTTATGACGATAGGAGAAGGTTCCCTGGTCTGGAATCTTTTCCAGGGAGGCTGGTGTGGTCATTTCCATGCTACACTTTGTATTGCTATTTGTGGATGGCTGGGTACTCAATTTCTTCAGAAACTGAAGTGCTCTTAACTGATCTGAGGCTCAGACATAAAGCGTTGTGTATATATATATGTGTGTGTGTACAATTATGATAGGTATGTGTTTGTGTAAAGATGGTGAAGAATAGCATTTATTTACCCTTCCTCTTAGCAGTTTTGCTAAAAATACTCTACAAAAATGGAGCTACAAAACCAAAGTCTCAGTTTCTGAGAAACGGTGGCATTGTACCTGTTTGCTCCAGCTTTTGGATGCACCCATTTCACACAGATTAAATGTTAGGATGGATTTGAGATCACTGTCAAATTTTCATAGAAGCTGGGTAAAGATAATGGATACAGTGATGAAATCTAGTCAAAGCAAACTGTAGCAACTGAGACCTGCCTTGGATGCCTTCCACAGTTTGTTTTTCACTGTGCTGAATCTAATTGATCCCAGTGTAGATGGATTCCTGCTCTCTAGAGGTTAGTTGCATACCAATATCAGCCTGGCATCATAACACAAAAATAATCAGCAGGTTGGTTCTTTGTCTTTTTTTCATAGTCTTTTTTCTTGGGTTGGAGATAATCCCTCTGCCATAGCCCTCATTTCTGTTGCTTTAGAGCTTATCTGAAAAATCTGATTTTTGCATCCTTATGTACCACCTGCCTCACTGAAATGAAGCTCAATATGTACCACAACAAAGAAAATACAGTTAGGTTTTTCCCTGACAAATTTTTATTGTAGATAAAGTTACTCAGTTCCTTAGGGACTAAGTGAATATTTCTGCTTATGATACACATCTTTTATCAAGTTTGGATTCTTTTCTATTATAAATGCCTATTCTTGTATGTGCTGTTAATAAAATGTTTTGAGGAGTACTGGAAGGAAGAGAAAAAATGGGGAACTAGTATTTTTTAACCTTATGTAAGCCTGAATATTTCTAAATTCATAAAATCTTAAATATTGCCAATTTCATCTTTGAATGACTTTACATTCACAGAATACTCAGGATTAAAAGGATGTTGACTACAAATGCTGCATGAAGAGAATTCAATGCATTTTTATGCACTCAAAAATCAGGAAATCATAGCATTAAAATTTTGTGTTGCCTTCATATCATCATGACAATATAATTTTTAAATTGTAATAACAGACTGCATGTAGTACTGCTATTATATCTTATGAGCTCATATCTGACATCATAAAACACATCTGAACTAGAAAACAACACTTGCATTTTGTTTGGTCTTTTTAAAATAATATGGCATTTTCATATTTCATCTTACCTAGTAGAAGAGTTTTCAAAATCCTGAGGAAAAATCTGAGCATGACGGAAGAGTCCCTTCCCTGGCAAGGCTGGTTACCTGGCAGTGAGGGCACCCTGGCATCCTACTTCTCAGCCCTTGACCAACACATCATGGAGCTAAAAGCAAACTATTTTTGCAATCACCTGTGCACTTCAGATAAAAAAAGATGCTGTCAGAAAAATATTTGGCAGTGATCTTTCAGAGTTGTCAGTGTTGTATATGGTACCTGCTGTTATAACTGCAGCATTTACCAAGGTTATCCACAAAATGTCCAACATAACCACATTTTCTGCCTGCACTTGGAAATGAAGATACTGGTGATAAATGGTTGGTAGAAGTTTACACAGAGAAATTTTCTTTCATCTTCTATTTCTTATGCTATCAAAGAATCCACAGAGTTATGTTGTAATGAAGCTTGGGCTTTGTGTTCAGAGATGACAGAAGTTTAAGGCATTATCATATTCTGGATCAGATCTTTGTGGTTATATTTTCAGTCTCTGGTATTGTTCAAGGGGCTGTCATAAAGTAAAAAACTTCTCACAGTCACTTCTGCACGATTTTGGCCCAGGAAAAGATGCTGTGTTTAAATTGCATTCAGACCCTGACCATCAATGCTACTACATTGTTGTTTCAGCACAGGGTCATGGGCTTTTCTTTTCCTGTGCAGTGTTAGCTGCCAGGAGCCCCCTGGAAAGCAGGTACCTCCACCTGCTTAGAGCGGCTTTACCTGACAAAGAATGTATACCCATATGCAGTGTAAGATCCCACTACGCAGTGAGAATGTGCTGCTAAATAAACCAACCTGAACTGTTCTTCTGCACAGGTTGTATCTAACTTCCTTTTTTCCTGAGCACAGACAAGAAGGAAGTCACCTAGAACCAGACTCCCAAATGAAATCAAGTAGAGTTGAGATAGGTCTTGCACCGTACAAAATACACTTTTTTACCATGCACCCTTGAGGGCTGCAGTAAATATGTCTCATTTAATGTTTTTATGAGATGAGAACACAGTCTGCTGAATTTTTTGTCCCTGATTATTTAAGACTGTATCATATCTGAACTTCTACTTTTAGTAAGATCTGCTATGATTACTCTATGGATGTGAAAGCCAAAAACCAATCTTTTTCATAGAGTTGTTTTAAATAAGTATTTCGTTTTATTTGGTAATTTTCTTTTGCATGACTACTCTCACCAACTGGTTAGCATCTTCTCCTATGATAAACCAATTGGTGCCAAATAGTTAATCAGGAGGTGCTGAGTTTTGGGACAGACTGGTACAAGTTGCTGGGGAAGGGAGAAGTTGCTGTTCATGAGAGAAAATCAGAATCTTAGTTCAGGGTGGCACATGCAATGAAAACCTGGCAAGTCTTTCAGGGCATACTTGCCATATCACTGATGTTTGGATCTGGCATATTTATGGCATGGGTTGTCAGAAGTGGGGGAAGTAACGGGCTACTGGATTTGTAAGCCAATGTGGGATGTGCATACAGTGAGCAGAAGTGGAAGACAGTGAAAAGTGATCCTGTTAGTGAGTTTATTTGGTGGGCTTTCTCCCTCTCCATCTTTCCTCAACCCATTTCACACTTTCCCTCAGCCTTGTCTTAATTTCTCATTTCTACCAGTCTTGGGTCTTTTGCATCCATTCTTCCTTCCCATATCCTGGAACTGGGAAGCTGAGATGTGCAGGAAGCAACCTGTTGTCCAGATCATTCCCTGGTCAAGACGTGAAAGAGGCTAACAGCTGCTGAAACATACTTTGCTGCATTTGTTGTTACTGTGTATAGACATTCCTTCTTGCATGCATTTTCTAGTTCTTTCTAGTCTCTAGCTTCCAAAGAACTTCCTGGATGGTTTCAAGCTGTGGGGATATAAATGGTCTCTTTCCATGGGATGGTTCTGCAGAAACCAAACATGTCCAATCAATCTCCAGACAGTGTGGTAGAAACAGGCTTTCTGAAGGATAAGTCAACTGTGGCAAAGTAGAATGACTCAGCCACAGTTTTAACCACTAAGGATTGTATAGCTACAGTTTTTCAGACAAAAAAAATGTTAGAGAGTAAATCAGATGTGTTTTTAAACCACAGAGCAGAATGAAAGTGGTGGTTATGATACAAGCTGTTTTATCACCCTAGCAATTTTCCAGTGGTCTCAACTATAATTTTAGTAAATCCAGCTGCGGTGTTTAGTAAAAAAGGAGGTTTAGGGTTGGTTTGGATTTTTGGTTGGACTTTTTTAGTTTTTGTTTTCTTTAATTGACTGAGTTTTCACATTTGGTAAAAGGTCAGGGGTGAATGGGAAAGGTTGATTAATTTCTCCCAGAGCTCTACCTGCCTGTATAAAACCTGTATTTTGTTGCTACTTTGGCACGAAGTTGGTAATTTTTCTGTAACAGTCTGTATCTTGTGGTCTAAATTGGCTTATTCCAACAGAGAGAGGCAGGATTGGCATTTTTGAACTAGAGACATAAAAGTAGCAAGGTTGTTCTTTTATAATCCCCAAGCATACTTTTTACAAGCCTGCTCTCTAATTGTGGTGAACATGATGGCCACCCTCCCTTCAGAGTACTCTTACAGGGAGCACATCTTTTTATTTCTGGCTGGGAAATGAGAGGGATGGCCTGGCAGGGAGCAGCATTGCTGGAACTCACCCGTCCCCGCCAGCAGTGGCTCCCAGATGTTTGTAAGATCATTTCTGAAGCCATGATAATCTAAGAGTATAAGGCGGGCAAGATCTGTGGGCACAATTAATAGTTTTCATTAGATTGATATTCTTGGAAAAAGACATACTTTCAGGCATTCAGCCTGTTGTCACGTCTGAAATTATGTTCTACGTGGCCTACCATGGGCTGACAGGCTGACTGCCTGCAAGTTACTCTGCTTTTTTTCCAGCTTTTTCCCCTGCTCTTCTAATCAAGGCTATTACCTCTTCCTACAAATGCTGACTCTGTAATGTTGAGACTTCAGCAGGTGGCCAAACTAGTCTGGGTTGCTTCATCACAAACCTGAGGTAGAACAAGTCAGAGGTGGCCCATACTGAAATGGGCGAGAGTGTATGTTTCTGTCCACTTGAGTTAAGCCTAGGATTTATTTTTCACTATGTGTTCTGCCTGTGACAATGACCCTGCAGGGAAATGATAATTGAAAGAATGAGGTTATTGGGCAATATGAACCTAGAGAGGTTTGCTAGAACAGTCCTTAACTGCTTCCATACTTTTTACACAGATTTGGGATTTTTTTTCCCTTTCCTTAGCACTGGACATTGTTTTACAGCAGGTCCCTTAGTCAATTCCTTGCACAATTGTACCATAGCTGAACCATGATGAAGAGAAGTAATACTTGAAGTATCTTTCTCTTAAAACTCCGAATAGTTTAAGTAACATCACTAGAAACAACAATATGCATATTACAATTACTTCTTCACTTCTACATATGAGTATATGAATATCCAAACTGAAGTATACCTGAAAAGTGCAGGTGGTATCATTTGTATTGCCTGTCCTTAGTCTATTTTTTTTTTCTGAACAGCAAAATATCATCCAATTATATATATTGTTTGTGTGTCTAATTTGGCTCTGCAGCAACCTTGTAGTGGCAATTACCAGGTGTTTCTACTCATGGTCAGCCACTCCTTGCTGTGGCAAATAATCCTCTAGAGGTGAGAAAGAAATTTCTTGAAGTTTCCTGGGTTCTTGTTTGTGCCTGCTGAAAGACCTCTCACTAATTACCAAATGAGTCATGCAATCCTGCTGAATTACAGTATATGCACCTGTAAAAATGTTCTGCCAGATAAAACAGCCTCTCAAGTATAACTAACCGTATCAATGTCAAAGTCAGCTTTGTCTGTGATGGGGTGAAAAGCTTTACATCATGTGCAACATTTATTTAAGTGCATCCACAGCTTATTACTAAATTAACCACACCCAGCTGTGTTAAAAGTGCCAACCTCAGCACCTGGCTCTCCTTTGGAAACCTGGAGCTAGTCTTGTTAAGGGTAACGAGGCTCAGCTGTTGTGGGAGTGTCGCCGTTACCCAGGCACAGCTGTGGGAGTGCACGTGGCTACTTTTGGCTTGGTGTGAGTGCAGAAACGACGGGTGCTTTGGAGGTGAGAAGGTCTGGGAAAGGAGCGCCGTATAATTTAGAAGAGTGATATTGCAGAGGTGCTTTTCTTCAATGTGGTAAGTTAGAAATCTTCTCCTGCATTGTTAAAACTTCTTTTTTTCTCCTTTTAGACAGGGCAGTGTTTGTGTCTCCCGTCAGGTACTCAAGATTCCTGTCTAAAAAGCCAGTATTACATGTACTTTGGATTTAGTATTCATTGGGGGCATATCATCTTGATGGGTTGTGCTTGGAATATTGCTGATAATGATGATATCTGGGGAAACAGTTCTTATCACTGTTGTTTGCACTTCTCAGAAAGACACAGTCTTTTTTTTTTCTTTTTTTTTTTTTTTTTCAACCTTTCTTGTTGCTTTTTGTGTTTTTTGTTTTNTTGTTGGGGGCTTTTTTGTGTTTTTTGTTTTTTTTTTTTTTTTTTTTTTTTTTTCCAACCTTTCATGTTGCTTCTGGTGTATTTTGGTTTAGAGTTTTCCATACTCAGTTCAAAATGCAAGGGACTATGAAGCTACATGTTTTCATTGAGTTGTGTTCATTTAACAATATATATGACCAATTTAACAAAAAAACCCCAATAAATTGCTACCCGAAAGAAGGGGAAAAAATTTAAAATATTGTCAGAAATAAAAAACTTTATGGGACGTTTTGATAGCCCATCAAAAATAAGAGTATCTCTGAAACATTAAATTTATGGATTATTAACAGAAAAAAAGCTCTAAAAATTGGAGTCTGCAATTGAACCATGGTCACTAGAGATAAACCAGGGGGCACCATGCCTGTTTGAGGGACAGTGTGTTAGTGAGGTCCTGCAGTCTGCTGCCTTAGTCGGGGCAGGGGATGGAGGTCCATGTGGCAGTAAGATATGAGGGTTAAAGGTGTGTTAAAAACCTCAGAAGTGCCTAAGAATGGTCATGTAGGAATTAGGGCTTCTCCCCCCAAGAAGGTGGCAGGATCAGTAGCCCAGCTGAAGTGCATCTGCACCAATGCACACAGGATGGGCAACAAACCTCAGTGCTGGGGAAGGTTATGGAGCAGATCATCTTGAGTGCCATCAGGCAGCATGTACAGAACAACCACGTGGTCAGGCTCAGGTAGCCAATGGCATCCTGGCCTGTGTCAGAAACAGCGTGGCCAGCAGGACCAGGGGAATGATTGTCTCCTTGTCCTTGGTACTGGTGAAGCTGCTCCTCAAGTAATATGTACAGATCTTGGCCACTCACTTTTGGCACACGTCTAGAGAATGGCAACAGAGCTGGTTAAGGGACTGGAGAACAGTCTAAAGAGTAGAAGATTAGGGAGCCAGAGAGCTGAAGGATCAAGGTGGGACCATGTAGCTGCCTACAGCTATTGAAGGGAGGTTGTAGTGAGGTGAGGGCTGGTCTCTTCTTCCACATAACAATGGTAGGACAAGAGGAAATGGCCTCAAGTTGCACCAGGGGAGGTTTAGTTTGGATATTAGGAAAACTTACTATGTGGAAAGGGTTGTCAAGCCCTGGAACAGGCTGCCCAGGGTAGTGGTTGAGTCACCATCCCTGGAGACATTTAAAAGACATAGAGATGTGGTGCCTGGGGACATGGTTTAGTGGTGGACTTGGCAGTTAACAGGTGGACTTGATGATCTTAAGGTCTTTTCCAACCTAAATAATTCTCTGATTTTAATGAAACCTTTATTATCTAACCACTGGAGTATAACATGGAAATTCAGAAAACTGGTATTCTTATTCATTTGATGAAGTTGAAGGGGATTATTAATGTTACAGCTGTTTATACCATGAAATATCTCTCAACTGTGTGGGCTGTTCCATGGCTCTTGTCATCAAGACTTAATATGTGATTTATAGCTCATAGTAATGAGTCAGACTTCTGGTGGTTTCCACATCGCATCTGGAGGAAGCTTTACTTTGAGGTAAAACCTTAATTATTTATAGCATTAGAAAATCCTAAAAGTGACTTAATTTTTTCCAGCATAATGCTGGGTAGGATTGAGAACTCTGATATTTGGTTGTTTTGAAGGAAGCAATCAGATAACAAATTTTCTCTTGCTAATGAGTGCAGGCCCTTTCTGGTCACAAGAACAAGATTATACTTGTGTGTTTGGACCTTTTATTTTAATACATGTATGGAGATTGCCAAATGTTGGGTTTTATATGACCACATTTTTTAGTTTTTGTGCATGAATGAATAATAGACTATGAAATATGAAGATTAAATTAAGCTCAGAACTACAGCAGAGCAATGAACCATATAGCAGAAAGATAATCAAAGGAGATCCCAAACAGTTAAAGATTTAGCTGTTAACACAGTTCCAGTGCTGTGTTGGCTTCCAAACTCTATGCTTGTGTTTCTTCATCTCGAGCAGAGAGGGCCTGCTCAGCAGGGCAGGAAGAATAGGTCTCTTTTGTACTGGTGCATCGTGTTTTCACCCAGATGTCCAATGGGCTGCCAGTAGCATTGCTGAAATTGGATTTGAGAAAGGCAGAGGTACCCTAGAGCAAGTCTTTGCCCCTTATATTTCCAGTCCCTTATACACGAGGTGCTCTTTAGCAGAAAACCAAAATGTGTGATAGTTGTGCAATGCATTAAATATGAGAAATGCCTTGCCAGCTCTGGTGCCTGAGGCATGGGTTTCATTAAACATCCCATCTTCACAGCTTGTCTAGCTTCTAATTGTTAATGCTAGTAATTAAGTCATTCAGATTTTTAATGAGAACCTTGAACTTAGCTGCCCTGGATCTTCATGTAGTATTGTTTCTGTTTTAGAACAGAAATCCCCTAACCCCATTTGCCATAGTAATTGCCTTATCAACAAAAGAAGCAACCATCTTGGGTGGTCATGTGTCTGGTATGTGATATGTTAAGGCTGTAAAGCAGTCAAAAAGACAATGTTGTTCAATGTGTAGTAGGAATGTGGATAGACAAAGCATGCAGCAAATGTATGTCACATCTCTGTCAAATAACTTTATTTTGTCTTCAGTGATTCTCTAGTGCTGTGGTTTGGTTGGGGTTTGTTTGTTTGTTTTGTTTTGTTTTTTTGCTTCCTTGAATGCAGTGCAATTGTCTAAGTTACAAAATGTAAAGGATAGCTTGGTATTAAACTGTTACCTAAAATCAAGGAGAAAAACTTTGGAGACAATATTAGTATAGGTAGAGAGCTGTTGTTAATCACACAGCATAAATATTTTATAAAACTTGAGTTGATTTTCTTCTCTACTTCACTGAGACAAATGCCACTTTTGTCCATGAGGTACAAATGTGACTAATTTTCAGAAGCAGTCACTGAGCCTCAGTGTAGCTGCATAGAGTAACTGGCTTGGCCTAGGCAGAGACCTGGCACCCAGGCCAAAGGAAAGTTTTCTGCACAGCCAATCTTCCCCATTAAAAAATAAATAGCCAATTAATCTGGAATACATAGACACACATGCATGTATGTGTGTACATAAATAAATGCATGTATATGCATACTCTGTGCATAAACAGTTCAACAGAAATCAGTGAGTTCCCCAGTAGACCCAGAGAGAAGAAAAATTGGAAAATAGGGTACACAAATCTGTGGGGAGTTGAGAAGTGACTGCTTTCTTCAGTTTCCTGGGAGACAACTTGACATAGAAACAGAAGAGATCCTGGCTCAAGCTAAGGAATGGGTTAGAAGGTGCTCTTTAAAGTGTTTGTTCCCACGCATATGCTTTCAGAAGTTTTAGGCCTTATTTAACTGTATGCCATTTCTAAACAGCATCAAGTAGAACTAATTACTTGTTTTTATTTATTTATTTTCAAACAATACAGACTTCACTGGCAAACAACTTCTTTCTTCTCAAAACTGACTTTGTAAATGTGGGTAAAAAAGTGTCAAAAGTTTGTGGGTTTATTAGGGGGATATTTTTAAGGTCCTGTGAGCTGAAATGCAGCCTTAAGCTAAAAATGACATACCCAAATATGAAGTTTAGATAAAATTAGATGTTCTAAAAATACTGGAAGTTGATCTTGCTTCTATTAAGTAAAAGGTAGTTACAAGAAAATCTTGTGTTTGAAAACAAACTGAATCCCGAGTCACATCCAGTACCAGGTTTACATTGTATCAGATATTTTCATCCTGTCAATGGGAATTACATTCCAAGATTTCTATAGGCACCTTTAATTGCCTATTTGTTTTCAACTACTCTAGTGATATAAAGCTTTTCTATGGAAATAATTTGTCCTGGTTTCATGAGGGCACAGAGTTGTGAGGGTTTGTTCACTAAGCAACTATGTAGAAAGAAAGAGTCTTGGTGGTATAGAAATTATATGGCCCCTTTTGTATGAAATTTCAAAAAGGATGCATTAAAAATAAGAGCAAATGCAGAGAACTACAAAATTAACTAGTGTACAAGGACATGCTGTATGTTGAAAGATGTCTACTTAGTCCATAAACTTCTCCAAGTGAAGTTTAAGGTGTTGCTTAACAGTGGTCAAGTATCTTTGTAGGGAAAAAATAATACATAGCTCTTTTATTCATCTGGAAAAGACATAAAGAAATCCAATAACAAAAAGTGAAGCTGTGTAAATTCAGAGTAGAGATAAGGCAGTCTCTTATCAGTAAGGGTTATTCATCACTGGAACAAGTTACCTAGACATGTAATGTTTTCACCTCCACTGAGACTATGACTGAAGATTTTCTGAAAGAGATGCTATGACTCACACAAATTATGGTCTTAAAGCATAAATTATTGGGTGAGGTTCATTGGCCTGTGTTATGCAGGAGACTAGACTGTACTATCTTAATGGTCTGTTTTGGCCTTACTGTCTCTGACTAAGAACCTGCCAGCAGGATTATTTAGAGGCATAAATCTGTCATAGATGAATATCCCTATTGAGCTTGATGAATTTTGTATACACACTTTATGGATCAGGCAATGAAATTAGTGTCCATAAGCACTTGACTGGCACTGCATGGAGGTAAAACTTAGTATTGTGGATCTTCTAAATGCCTTCTCATAGTCAATCCCAATTTTTTAGAACAGTAATGGTAGGAAAATATCTCTGTTGTTATCAGGCTTGATTGCTTACTTCCGCTGAACTGTCTAGGGAAATCCTAGTAAGGCTGCTGGCATATTTATAGCTATCTGCTAAACTATTGCAGGATGATGGAATCTGAAGAACAGCTTGTGATATCAGTAAAACACATCAGATGTTACATGCAGGAAAATAGAATGAATTAGCTGACATGAGTTACAACTGATTGTTAATGTAATAGCCTAAATTTGCAGATACTTTAATAATGGGTGATGTATACATATGCTTACTGAAGTCGGTTGGGCTATTCACATTGTCTAGTAACTTCCAGGAGCCTTGTTTCTTACCTTATATAGATAACTAAAAGATCAGACTTTGAATAAGCCTTTACAAACTTGTTGTATGTTTAACAGCCTATCTCACTGGACTCCTAACACTAGTACAAAAGATTCCAGTACTAGGGGTGAATGCTTCTGGAATCAGAGCTCAGTGGTATCTGTATTCTATTGTAAACAAAGAGTGCAAGGAATACAGTCTCATGGTGCATGATAGAGCCACAGCTCTAACCAGCTAAAGATACAGAGGTCTCTTTAGTCAAAGAATTGTTGGCCCTGAGTGTGACTTTTTTTTTTCAAAATAAAGATCTCAAAGGACATCATGTTCTCTTCAAGGTCAAACTGACACAAGCAAAAAAAGTCTAGATGAGTTACAGGAAAAAAACCCATTGTGCTCTTTGCACAGACTCCTTAAAGGAGCATGCCAGGTTTGACATCATAGAATTCAAAACAAAATCTGACTCTTATTAACTGTAATTAAAATATGCTATTTGTGTCAGCTAAGTACATAATGCCCTTAAAAGATCATTATCTTGGGATCTGTCAAGGTTGAACTGTCTCTATAAAAAATCTGAGAACATACTTCAAAACTTAATAGGTTCTACTGAAAACTCATTAGATCCTGGTAATTCAGCACATCCCGCTTGTCAATTTCCACTGAAAATATGTATATATTTCCCTAAAATAGTCTATCTAGCAGGAGTTGTATGCTCTGGTTTAATTAGTGACTTAACTGTGTATTTGATAGTTACATGTCGAATGCTCATACAGGCTACAGAACAGTCATAGTATGTTCCTCTAATGGTGGGTTTAAACAGGTTCCCCAAGAAAACTGGTGTGGGCCCAGCTGTCCCTCCTCAGCATGGTGACGTCAGTGAGCACTCGGGACCCTGGCAGGGTCTGCTCCCTTTCTCTGTGGTGCCTGCAAGACAGAACACTGTGCCAGGCAGTGAAGGAGGCAGGAATGGGATTGCCATGCCTATTTGTGACTGCTTCTGTCTCTGCTTTCCCCATTCCTAAGGTTCCGCTGTGAGCCCTTCTGCTCCAGGTACAGTCCTTGGTACCTCAAGGCATGGGGACAAACAAGGTTCAGAGGCTGGCTCAAGGATTTCCTTGGCTGCTGGATGAGTCTCTGCCAATACTTGTATTGTGCTTACCTGGCATTGCTGAACAGGAGTGAGAAACCAAGAAGAGCACTCCAGTACCATAGGTAGGATGATGTGATAGCTCTTGACCAGTACATCAAGCCTGTGGGTGCTCAGGGGTGTGTTTGAACCCTTCTTGTCTTGACTTTTACAGGTGTGAGTAGCCTGTAATATGGTTCCCATTGCTAACCTGGCTTGGTTTTATAAAAAAGGGCAAATTATTTAGTCCTAAATAAATCCTGGTTCTTCAGGCTGATCTGTAATCTGGAGCTCATCTCAACCAAAGCTGATACCAATTTATATCCATTCAAGGCCAATTCTGAGTACATTCCTAGCATGCTTTTTTTCACTCCCTTCAAGAACAATTGTAGATTTTTCTGTAAGTAATTTAAAAGCAATAATGGCTTTGATAGATGATGTTCAAATGTTCTTAGGAACAGGAACCAATTCCAGCAGCAGTGTTAGAACTTTGGCCAGACCTTTGCACTGAAAAGCACAGTATATTCTTGGACTGGACTGTGGCAGGCTCACTTATTCCATGATGGAATGTGGCATTTGAGAACAGAGACAGGTTTCCTAATGAACTCTGGTTACTAAACCGTGCACTAGGATACTAGTCATGGCTTGTAGCAGCATTCTAACCTGTAGGTTTGACATGCTAAAGTTGTCTATAGAAACAGTCAGAAAAGTAATTTTACTGTGGATGAGCCTCTTTGCTGTAGGGAGGAAATTATCAGTAAGTCTCAAGTCAATAAGAAGAATGTCCAGGTGGCAGTATGTTCTTAAAGGACTCTCCTGGCACTCTTGAAGTTTTCATTGAAAACTTTTTTTAATAATGCAGTTTCTTTCCTATTTCCTTTTAAAATCCTGGTTAAGCATTGTAAGAATTTTGGCAACTTGAAGGTTTTAAATTGTATTTGAAAAGCTGGCTAATGTGGATTTGATATCTTTTCAAGTAACCAAAATAGTTACCTGCAGATAGTGACAAGTGTTCAGAAATGCAAACCAGATTGAGTCAAAGTAGCATTGTGGAATTTGAGGTAAATAGAATGTAAACAGAACACTTGGAATAAATGAGCTATTTCTAGAACAAGAAATTATTTGACCTCTCTTTTTATAAAAACTTTTTATTAAACTCATAAATGGAAAAAAATCTTTGTGCAGTATATAATAATTCTTAGAAGAGATTATATCACAAGTGTATTTAATAATGCTTATTGCTGCATTACACATTTGGAGGACAAATGACTCTTTGTAACAGGTTTCCACAACATCTAGTGTAGCAAGACAGGACATGAGTAAAAAAAATATTGTAGTGAATGGAGGTGAAAGGCATTATTAAAGAAAAAAATATGATTAATGAGTAGATGATCTTTAGTACCACAAGCAATTATGTTCATGATCACTTCCTTACTCACTTTCTGGAGAGATGGGGAGGGAGGAACAGTTACATTTTCTCTTTCAAAATGGCTGCTGAGCAGGTAATCATATTATCCCTTGCCACTGTCAAAATTCCAATGTAACAGGGCTCAGTGCCCACTTTAAAGAAATAAACTAAATCCATGGGTTAGCTTAGCATCTTAAAGGAAGAGTCCCTGATAACGTAAGGACTGAAATGAAATGTAATGCAATCTAATTTAGGAAACAGTTTCTAGAAACAGAATCTTGCAGTCACTGAAGCCAAGGGCAGCCTGTTGGTTTCATCTCTGCATAGGGAAGATCAGACAGCTAGGCTTTTGATACAGAAGGTTCATTTTTCATTGCTGTGGTTAAGTAGAAGTTTGGTGAGAATTAGATAAAGGTTTGAGCTGCCAATTTAAACAGAGCAGTTATCCAAAAGATGACATTGTTACTTTAAGTTATTTACTACTTTTTTAAGTAGTTCAACATTGTTTTCTTGATGACTGGGAAGGAATGTTCCCACTTAGCATCCCTTGTGTATGATTTATCTCTAGATTGATGTTTGGAGGGTTAAATCTGCTCATTTGAAGACTTCAGTGTAAATTAATGTAAAAGCCATGCTTAAAGACATTTTCCTATTTAGCTAATATTCTGATGTTGTGTCAATGCTGCATAACTGGGCAGTAGAAAGAAAAAAGTATTACCCACATCTACTTTTATTTCACCTCCAACATTGTTTTTTCAACCGAGTGAAATGTGTGGCATTCCTATAGAGGCGGAGTGATTGGGCTCCACCCTGCAATTAGAGCACTGCGTGGCTGTAACTGGACTGAGGGGAATCCATTGTACAACTTCTAGGGAGGTGGTAAGGACAAAGAAAGTCTGTCTTTAAAGGACTTAACCAGAGTGCAGGTTACTACTTCCAGAAAGGGATGATGAGCAAGGAACATGACATTTTTATATATAAATACACAAATTATAAATAGAAATACATAAATGAAAATTTTGTTTCTTTTCTAAACTCAATTAGCTATGTAATCCAATTAGATGTTTTTAAAATCTGAACACATGCATTTTTAAAACACTTGAGACTTGCTTGGATGTTTTGAGTTCCTTGGGTTTTGTGTCCTAAATGCTAATGCCCAATTTCAAAATAGAATATAAGTATGATGTGGGAATTATGTGAAAATTCTACTTGTGATGATTGGAAGACAAGGCGTTATTATTTTTCTTTGCATGATAACTATTTTTAAAATTAAGTATTATGGCAGCTGGAGAGTGTTGGTTTCTTTCTTTGTCCAGACAGGCCTTTGCGTGTATATGTGTGTATGTCCCATAAATCATGTCTTTGAGCTCTCATAACCCTCTATTTATTAGTAAGCAATTTTCTATAAAGATAATTTCTACCAGAACATCTCCTGGCAGTCTCTTAGTCTCCTAATTATTCTTTAGATGAATTTGAGAATTGCACACATATTCACAATGAATAGAAAAAAATTGCCATTGGGAATTGTGAGAAAAAGAGGTGAAGGAGGTAAGTGAGGCAATTTCCAAGGAAAACTTTTGACTCTTTGGTTGGGGGCTCATAAGACTCTCCATAGTCTCTTAAAAAAGTGATACTCTTACAAGGCAGTTTGTAGTAGAGTAGCTGCTGAGGGCACTTGGTCTGCTCAGCCTGAAGAGGAGACCAAGCAGAGACCTTGTTGCAGTTACAACTTCTCATGAGGGGAAGAGGAGGGGCAGGCACTGATCTCTGCTCTGTGGTGACCAGTGACAGGACCCGAGGCAAGGGCCTGAAGTTGTGGCAGGGGACATTTAGGTTTGATATTAGAAAAAGGTTCTTCACCCAGAGGATGGCTGGGCGCTGAACAGGCTCCCCAGGGCAGTGGTCACAGCACCAACCCTGCCAGAGTTCAAGACGTGTTTGGATGATACTCTCAGGCACATGGTGTGACTCTTGGGGATGGTCTTGTGCAGGCCTAAGGGTTGGACTTGATGATCCTTGTGGATCCCTCCCAACTCAGCATGTTCTGTGAATCTGTGATTTCTGGGTTTATTGTGATGTGGGATGCAGTTTCCTTGTTAGATGGAAGCAAGTGGCATCCATCCCATAAATCAGATGACATGCAGACCTCTTAAAATAGCATTAAAATCTTTTGATGAAATCCAGGTACTGTCAATCTATACCAAATACTTTGTGGAGTGCAGGTTTGTTTCACACACACATACAAACCACAAAAACCCCAACAAGCAAAGCTCAGCTTTCCATCAAAAATATTTTTTTAAATTTGTGGTAACTTTACTATTACATTACCTATTCCGGTAAAAAAATTAAAGCAAAACATGCCTATGGTTCTTATGCCTTTATAACCACTTCACTGGTCTGAAGGGCAGAGCTTATATTCTTGTCCTTCTGGAGCAGCTCACAAGGCAAAATCTCAAATATTTTGTAGTCCAAACAGAAGTCAGGATGAGGAAAGAATCCCTCTCATGGTTTGTCACTGTAGCCCTGCAGTTCTATGTCTTGTAGCTAAAGTTGCTGTTGGTTTCAGGCCAGTTATGGGCAACTGTACAGTGTATTCTGTATTCTGATGTAGAAAACAACGAATTTGGGTTCAAGCAGCAAAGGACTGAGTTTTCAAAAGGGTTTGAGAGAAAATAACCATAAATATCTCCCTGAGGTCTGAGTTGCAGACCAGCAGCAGGAACAAAAGGAGGCTGATATTTGAGACTCACCTTCTGTACTGGACATGTGTTTACTGATCTGTAAGAACTGCTCTGCTTTCTCAGGCTGGGATCAACTGTGTCTCCAGTATTTGTACCTGTTTTCCATGTTGCAAAACCTTGCAGTGAAGGCCAGTGCAGTTGCTGCTGGCTGCCCAATTCCAGACATCTGAATGCCACCTTTGGGCAGCTTTTCCTTGTTTTCTTCAGTGTCTCTTCCATCAGCTGAAACCTCTAAGTACCTAAAATTATCTACAGTGGAATGGAAAGATTTCCTTTCTTGCCACAGTTCACCTTTCTCTCCCCGCCGCCCCCCCCCCCC
>VXBX01009535.1:104161-153135 GCA_013400415.1 Scytalopus superciliaris
TTTTTTAGGCCTTGAATAATTTTAATTGCTTTTCCTTGCTCTTTTTAATTGACTTAGATAATTCTTAGTTTGGTGGCCACACTGAAGGTAGTCCTTACCCTGTGACACCTGCATGATCAGTAGAGGAAAGGGACTATTTTATGTAATTCATTCTTGCATACTGCTGCAACTCCCTGGTTCTGTTCTGTAGATCAGTCATTTCTACAGTCCTGTGTTGATCTTTTTCTTTAAGAAAAATACTCTGTTCACCTGTTGACTTGTATCTGTGTTTTTAATTTTTTGTTTGCCTGTCAAGACTACAAATTAACTTTGACCGTCCAGCTACCACACAGTGAGTAGTACCAGAGCCAGTGCAGAACTCTTCTTTCATATACTCTTCTCTCCTGACAGTGAGCAGCTGACAGCTGCTCTCTGGATATGGTTTTCCAACTGCTTTCAAAATCCTTACTGAACTCAGGGTATGACATCTCTTGCTTCTCCTCTGTCCATATCACCTTTTACCTGAAACAAATAATGTCAAATCAATCCAGTTCCCTTCTGCTACAGTGTAATGTCCAATGTGGACATGTCAAATGTCATGTCATCTTCTAAGCATTTCTAAAGAATCCAAGTATTTTTCTGGAAATTGAAGTTAAGCAAGCTGGGATATTTTCTTTCAGCATCCTGTCTCTGATAAAACATCTGTTGATGAAACTGAATGCAGCTGCAGTGGCACTCATGTTTATAAGGTATCTCGAAGTTTCACAGCCACTGATGTGACTCTTTAGACACAGTGATGGATATTTTTGACAGCAGCATTAGCTCAGTGACTGACTCACTCTTAGTCCTTACTTAAGGACAGAGAAGTCCTCACAGCCACTTCACATGTAAAACTTTCTTCAAGGGCCTGAACTTATTGGCACCAAGAGGAGAGTTCAGCCTTCCTCTGAAGCAGCAGGTGCTGGCTATGACTAGGAGGTGTGGAGCAAAGCCTAAGCAGTAGTTGAATGCCAGAAAAAGCCATTTACAGCATGATAGCTTTAGCTAAAGTCTTGTGCAGAGTTTTAATTGCACAAATATATCATCTGATCTAAGAATGTTTCCTTAGGACTTTCTTCTCCCATAACTTTTAGTTTAGTATGTGCAAAATTAAAACACTTCCTATCTTCTGAATTAGTTGCTCTCAGTTACTGAAGGGCAAAGCAATGACAAGAACTGAAGGCAGTGTATAAATGTTGCTTCTTGTGTCAAAGTAAAATGGCTTTATTATTAGATTCAAAATACTGAATTCCATAAATTCACAGGTCTATCTTATATATAGGTAGGCTGGCTCCATATGCTTGTCCGAAAGATTTCCATCAATTTATATGGAGTGAGGTGGTAGAAGTGCCTGGAAAAATATTATGGAGCTATAGGAGGAGGAGAATCTAATAATACCATCTATATGCTCCAGCACTCAGCAAATAAGTATTTTATCACAGATTAAATTTGTTAGAAAGCTTGTATAGTTCATATAATCTGGCTTCCTAATTGAAGTGATATTTAAAATTGCACTGATTTGGGAGTAGAGCTGGATTCTTTTCAGTTGTTGAGACTATTGTATTAAATAAACTGCTTCACACTAAGTTTTAAAACATTGTCTGAGCAATGCTAAATTCAGTAAAGGTTCTGTTAGTTATACACACTTGTCTGTTAAAAGCTGCCTCAGTGAAATGGCTTAGATAATTTAAGAAAAATGAAATGGATATGTAAAAAATTACCGAAAGATGTGACAGGCTATGGGTGAGTATCTAGAGCCAATTCCAACTCTTGGATGTGCCTGTGACTTCCAATCACGTACATTAGGGAGCAGAATTTGATCCAAATAGTAAGTACTTAACTAGAAAGTTGGATATGGAGAGCTATGAAAATAATAAAAGAACAGCTGGCAAACACATTCTGTAACACAAATTGAGAATGAAGTTGAAGGCAATACACTTGAACAAAAAAACTGAGTTCTTTCATTTCTTGAGTCTGTTTTTAAAGGAAATGTGAGCATTGGGAAAAATAATATACCCTTAAATACTTTCAGGAGGAGGGTGATGTCATTGCTGTGATTCAGCTGTATTGGTATAGCTGATTCAAATATCAGGCTTCCAGGTCATAAAGTGCACTGTGAGAATAGGCCTACAGGGGAGGAAGAACTCAAGAAGAAACTGAAAATGGAAAACAAAAGTCTGATGTGTAAATTGCTTGCACAGATGACTTCTTATAATGGCAGGCATTTCTTGCTTAACAGCAACCAAATACAGTAGTATTGTTACAATTTTTTATAGAGCTTGAGGGTAGGATGAAAAGGAAGATCAGTCTGCTGACAGTGGTGTATAAAATGGTTTGAACAATGATTACAGGAGAGGTGAATTATCTTGAAAATATTAAAAAGGGAAGAAGAGCCCATGAGTGGAAAAATATTAGTGTGAAAATGCCCTACCTTTGTCATCTAAAGAGGCTACATAACTTATTTTGGTCATCTCATAGAGGATGTAACAGTCAGTACTTTAGGACAAAATGGAACATTATTATTCTTGATTTGCTTCCTTTTGTTCAAAAACCTTGTGAGAGTTAGAGTAGATTCATGTTTTGATGGCTCTTTCTGTTCTTTTAATGAAGAAGGCAAAATAACCTCAAGGAAATACTAAGAGATCGACTATTATTGATTCAGTAGAAAGCAAGGTTTGCGCAGAGCAGCAGCATCTCTTGTAAGACTGACTTATTCAGTGTAAAGGGATGTTCTATTCCGAGCCATTTTCCAAGTGGGGTTACTCTGTTGGTCTGCTGCACTTGCACCCAGTGGACTTGGACATAGCACAACAAATCTGTCAAGCACCAGCTTTGTGAGAGGAAATTCCACTTATCTGACTTTTTACATTTTCCTACTTTTTTCCCTCCTGCTTTGGAATGTTCATCCTCACGTCCTCACAGATGAAGTGGGCTGGTGTCCCTGTGCCTTGTGGCAGGGACAAAGCATGTACCAGGAAAGTCTAGATAATATCTGATCATATATTGGATTCCGGCCTTCTGCTGACAGTCATTGATGACACAGGGATGAAACACACTATTGTGTTCGTGTGTGGAGCAGGTCCTGTGTTTGTTATTTGTCTGCTAGGAGGCTAGTGCTGGACACCTGTTAAAACTATTCCTTTTCCTAGTAACGGCCATCCCTTCACTAAATTCAAAGTCAATTCCTTGGGAAGATGGAGCACTTACTGAGGCATTCCACTACTTTGCTGCTTAACCAGGAGACAAGTTTGTGCATCTTAAAGGATGTGTGGCATTCATTCAATTCCTTGCTGTTGGTAAGCCATGGGGATGGGTGTTGCATGCATCCTCTGTCTAGGAGGACAAAGAGCACTCTTGTGCTTAGGAACACTCCAGGTCAAATGCCTGAATGTGGATTCCTTCTGTCACATGGAGGTACATAATGGAATTTCTGAGCCTCCAAGAATGTGGCTTCCATGGGCTCTTGGAAGAAACTTGACAGTGTCACAAAGCCTCTCTTTTTGCAAGCTGTTTTCTTGAGATCTTAAAGCTATTAAGTTACCTATTTTCTAAAATTATTATTTAAAGCTGGGATGGTGCTAATTTTTCTTTTTAGTAAAACAGTTTAGTTGGACAATTTCATGGAAGAAAGGTGCATAACCACTAAATTGTTTGGATCAAAGAAAATAAAACACAGTAGAAATGTGTTTGTGTGTTCTTGGGTTTTTTGTTTGGTTGTGTTTTTTTTTCTTTTAATTTATTTTTAATACTGTATGAAGATATTTTCATTATGGGACACAGACTCTTGACACATTTTCATAATGTGATGATGTAATTGAAGAAGTAATTTGCCTGAAGGAGAAGGAAAGTCAAATTACTAAAAGTTAAGAACAAGAGAAGTATTCCATGAACCTGCTTTGTTGCCCTTTGAATAATTTTAAACAAAGTGTGAATGTTCAAAACTTGTGAGACTTTACTTCATGTCATTCTGACCTGCCTGAATCCACAACAGCCCTACTGGATTAGGTTAGCAGTCCCTCTGAAATAATATCTTGCCTTTGACAGCAGCCAGCCAGCAGCACATGCTGAGGCAAGGAATATAAAAATAGGGCAAATGATCCTTGGTGTAGAATACTAGTTTTTGGTACCTTTTGAACCCTAAGGCTTCATTAGCACTAATGTTTCTAAAAGCTGTTTGATGCTTTTTTTCTATGAACTTGTATAAATTATGTAGAAGATAATGTTCTTTTGGTTTTTTTTTCTGTTGGCATTTAATGCTTCTGATCGTGTTTTGTAACAAGCTATGTTGTGTGGAAGAACTGCTCCCTTTGATTTTATTTCTGAGTTTGCTTCTCAGTATTTCCATGGCTAACTCCTGTATCAGGTGTCAACCTTATCCACCTCTGTGATATTTGAAAGTCCCATTACATTCATTGCACTCTTCCAGATGTTCCACCAGAATCCTGAGTTGTTTAAACTGTCTTCACATGGAAGCTGTTATGGGTTTCTCAGATTTATCTTCATCACTCTTGTTTTAGTCTTTTTCCCCCCTCTTCTGAGGTGAGATGACTGTAACTACACAAAGTATCAAGGAGTGGCTGTGCCATAGATTAGCATAACAAAGGCATTTTCTGGTTAGGCTCATTACACTTCTAATCGTGCTTTCACATCCTTTGCCTTCTTGAGTGTTGCTGAGCATCAAGCAGCATTTTGCACACAAAATCCTATGTAATTTTCATGTCACAGCTAATTAAGCAACCATGAATTGTAATGTGTTTAGGGTTATTTTCCTTGCATATGCAGTTTTACTTTGAATTTTGCTTACTACATTCTTGCATAGATGCTCTGGCAGTTCAGTTTCTTTTAGAGTCCTTGACGCTTCTTGCACTTGCAAGAACATTATGAGATGATGCCTTGATATGTCACTTGCTCAATACCATCTTCAGGTAACTCTTGGACTTGAGCAATATGATATCCCTCTTTAAAAATCACTCTCAGCTCTTGCCCATAACATCAGTATGTTAACTAAGTTTATTATTGTTTTAACCACTTGGACACATAACAATGATTAGATTTCCTGTTCTAGATATTACTGGGTCCTCTTCTGGAACCTTCCTTGAATACTCATGTCCTGCTACGGTTTCTGGTTGTAGTGTGGATTTAGGTGACAGGTGAGGAACAACAGGGTGTTGATGTTACTTCAGCATCAAAACTTGCCTCAGTAATTCAGCACGAAGGAATCTGCTCTTTTATCTTTTACAAGATAACTAAGAGCCTTCGGGATTTCCATCTTTCTTACCTGTTGCCCATCTCTATTCACTAGTGGGCTTTACTACAGCTTTGGTGTATCAAGACCTGTTCAAGCTGAAGTGCAACACTCGAGGCAGCCCTCCCACAAGTCATACAGGTGGACATTTGCTGTGTGAGAACCAGTACACTGTGCAGACAAGAGTTAAGCAGTGCATCAGCAAGCCTCGATGTTCAGGGTAGAAACAAACTAGAAGGAAGGAGTCAAGGGATCTAGTGATAACTTTATTTGTATGGGAATGATTATTTCTATTAAATCAACTGAATATGAATTGTCATGTTTTCAGAAAGCACATGTATTCTATAGTTTCTTGCTTATAGAACTTAAAGCATATGTCGCATACTTTTTTTTCTTTTTGTAAGCCTCAGGAACATGACGTATCCTGTCCTTGGATTTTTTAGCATTTTTCACATTCAGAGTGCTCATGCTTATCCTTTAAGTAACGCTTCCTCTGATTTGCTAAGGAAATATTTCTGCTTTATTTCTTTCTTGACACAAGTTTTGAAACGTTGAATCTAACAGGAAAACTCAGATGTCATTTCAAAGAACTGTAAAGAGGATTGCCAAAATGATCGCTGCATTTTACCACTCTGTTAAATGTCCAGTAGCAGAATAATACTTCCTCTGCGAGCACCTGGAATTTGAGTTGTTGCTCCTAGGAAGTAAGTGAATTTTCAGCAGATGGAGCTCTGTTTATATTTGTTACCTCCATGAAAACTGAAAATGTAAAGTCATCACCTTTATCAAGGTCTAATTTCTTTAGTTTGTTTGTCAGCATATATATCTTCATTGTATTAACCACTGTTAATACACGGTTTTCTGTGGTTTCTGCACACAACTTAAGCAGTTAAACTCACTGGCAAGTAATCAAAGTCTTACCCATGTTAGTGTTTTCTTGTTTGGTAGTGAAACAAACAAAAAAAAAATCTAATGACTAATCATCTTAATATTATATGTGAAGGTGGAAACTTAGCAGCATCTGGTTTTGATCATAGAATTTGCAGTGGGGGAACACTTCCTTTGAGCTATGGCTTTTGGCAGGGGAGGATGCCTCCCTAATACAGATGTAGGTCAATCTAAGTAAACTCAGGAGGAAAGTAGTTGCATTTGCAAATTCAGGTTAGGTGATGGCTCTTTGCTGCCAGGTTGGCATAGGAGTGCTGCAGGGCTGGCTGCGGGCAGAAGCTCCTGGCACTCATGGTCCAAAGACACCCTCCCTTCTTTGCTGCTCATTTTCTGAGCCACTGGCACTTGGCAGGAGGTCAGAGGCTGGTGGCACACAATTCCCTCAGCCATAGCAAGGTACAGTGCAGCAACCAGCCTCTCCAAAGAACTGAGCCATGACAGGGTTCTGGCATGTGTACCTGGCCTCCTTTTGAGGAAGTTTATGCTGAGCATGAAATGTTGCTTGTGGAAGAACCCAGCTCTGGGTTTGGGATGTCCCTGAGCCCCAGCTGAGTTCTCATCTCTCAGGGTGATCCATGTACTGTAACTATCAAAAGTCATGGCTCCGAATGCCTATTCAGAGTCCATAATATAAAATGGAAGTTTGGTTATGCTTTTTTGTTTTGTTAAATCCGATTCTGCAATTAAAAACATCTACAGTTGAGAAATTAAGGGGGGAGATACCTTCCCTTGTTTTGCATTTCCTGCTAGCCTAGCCCTTTTGGAAAGGAAATCTATGAGCCATGAGATTTTTTGCACATTGCTTTAAGGATGTAAGTGGACCTGCTTGAATCTGGACATTGAAATGGCTGCAAGTGACTTTAGATTTAAGAAAAAGATGCTTAACAAAGAGCAGACTTGTGACGTGCATTGCAACTCTTCTGAAGAAGTGATCCCAACTGGCTTCAGAAACACATAGACATGGTGTATCCAGCCTCTCAGAAAAGCTGAAAAGCACCAGTTGCCTGATCATCCAGCTCTAAAGGTGCTTAGACTGACACTCTCTATAGGTAGCTTAGTTACCTGTGGGATCCATTTTGCTGCAGCCTCAGTGAGTGTTCATGGTAGTACACCAGGTCTTTCAGCAAGATACTTAGCCTAGTAACCATAACTACATTTACTATTTGCTCTTTTATATGTACAGCTATGTAAATATTAGAAAGAAGCTTTTGTAGCAGCTCTTGATGACCTGTGCTACCGATGCTCCTCACTTCAGAAGTTTTGAGTAATCCACAGCAGGAACCATGTCATGGGTATGCAGCACATTTAGTCATATAGATACAGTCATAGATAACAGATGGGGCCTGTTTACACACTGCCTGAACTACAAAGTATGCAAAAAAACGAGCCCCTCTCTCTAGAAGAGATTAAGATAATGAAAGAATTCATTGTAGGATGATGTGATCTCCCTTAGCAGTTAAAAAGAGGTATAGCTTCAATATATATGGTACCAGCTGAAGCATACATGTAAAGTTGGTATGTTGGTACTTGGGAACTAAATGAGTTTTCAATTAAAAAAAAGTTTGAGTCAGCGTTATCTCATTTGAGGTCTACTGATGAGCATTCAACTGGAGAGAAGGCACACAGAGCCCTTCTCTTCCCCTTCCATCCTCAAACTCTAAAAGGATTAAAGTAATCTCTTCTCTGATAGTGTAGAGAAAGTATTTTCCTCATTCCCTCATCCTGACATCCCAGGGGAAAGCATGCTCTTTACAGGAATAAGGCACTTCAGCTCTGGCAGTCTCCCCCCTGCCTCTCTTCTGAACACTTAAGCCTCTATGAGCCATACTTGGTCCCTTAATGAATTCAAAGGTAAAATCCAAGCTTATAAGGCGTAATGTTTCCTTTAATGTACTTGGAAACACCTACCTTCATGTAGTGTACCCAGCATCTCTGCACTTGCTTTATGCTTCTGCAACTGAGAGATTTGTGCATTTTAAGGTTTTGGGTGGGTTTTTTTAAATGTTGTTTTATGTAAGCTGTAAAAGTTTGAGCAGATGTTAAGTGGAAGTTGCCACCTGAGATGCTGGGAAAACCGAGGAGCTCTTTAGTATGAAGACTGTTAAATAAGTACATTACAAAGAACCTTTTTTACTTATTTTAATCAGGCATGTTTTAAAAATAATGAACAGTATTTCAGAAAAAAAAACCAAAACAACCTTATAGCTTATCAGCAGCAATACTTTCAGTTGCACAGTCCATTTTGGTTTGGGCCATGTTACTGCCTTTTGGCTATCAAACAATCTATGTTTAAAAATTTGTTCCAGTTTCAGCCCATGCTTCTGTACAATTCTTGGTCAGCAGCTGGCTGTAATTTATGCAAGTTCAAAGTGAGTTTAGATGCTGAGATGAAAATACTGCCTTTAAATAGAAGAATTAACCTCTATCACCTGGGCCATAACTTCTAAAGCCATTCCATTCTGGGAAAACTGTTTTAGAGCATTGTCTTCTTCAGGCATATATATAATAATCATTTGGGCTGAATCATGTTTGTCTTACTGGTGTCAACATAAGATGTTGCTTTGTCCACCTGGAATCTGTAATTGCACTCTCTTCTTTGGATTTAATTCGGTGCAGCTGACAGTACAACTTGATCCGGTGGGATTTTTGCTGAGCTCCAATTATTTTAACTTGCAGCTTTTGAACAAAATCATCAGGACATGTATTAACTACCTACCACACAGATATTTGAAGATCTTTTTTATTTTATTTCTTAAGCTAAAGGTCTAATTTTTAAGGTTTGAGAGAACTAATTAATTAAGAAATGTATTGAGAGATAAATGGACATCCTGAAGATGATCAGTGCCATTCAAACTGAAAATTCTTACATGCACATAGATGTAAGATACTTGTATATTGTTCTTTTATACATAAAACCATACCCCTGCTCTTGTGAATGAAGTCTCTAGCTCTTTGTAGGCATCAGCTACAAAGCAGCAACTACTGCTTTGAAAGTAGCACTTGGCTTGTGAAAACCATATACTGTCTGCTTATAAATGCTACAAGCTCTCAGGCAGCACCCACAGGAAACATTACAAACTAAGAGAGTGATCAAGCTGCCCTATAGTAGCTGGGCACAAACTATACTGTGGTAAAATATTAAGCTTCTTTATAGTGGCTGTATTTAACATTAGTTATCTCCCCTCTGATGACAAGTGCAAGATTATGTTTCAGTCTGAATCACACTCTCATACATGTAGTATCCTGTGCTACCTGCACAATACTTGGCTTTCACTTACAAATAGCTGCATGATTGAAGACTGATTTTATATTAAAATACCCCAACTTTTCTGGAAGTACCCCCAAACATTATGACCAGAATTAGAATTTCATAAGTAAAATAACTGATATTCTATCTAAAATTCACAGATTGATTTTACCCATACCACAGTGTGCCACTAGAACTCTGAATTAGACAAAATGTAGTGTGGAGTGATGCAAAAGATTTTGTCCCCCCAGTGGCACAAATCAACAAACAAGCCCCCAGTTAAACATTGTTTTAGCTGTGCAAGAGCAAATCCCATGCGTTTCAATAGGAAAAGCAGAACTTGGGTTTGTGTTCTTCAGTAAAGATGGAATCCAAACCTACCATAAGTAAAGCCCAAAGCAACATTTTTTTGTTTGTTGCTTTTTTTGTTTGCTTTAATTGAAGTAATGCAAACTCAAAGCTGCAGAGGTATGGCCGTGTGTTTCTATGTAAAATACTTTTACTGTGGAACAGTGTCAAAGGTCTGAAAACTAACAAAAATCACTGAAGAGAATAAAGGAAAAAAGTCATCTTGCAATGGCAATTTCTACCTTGCCAATTTGTCCCTGAGCACACAATGCAAACTTTCTATGTGAATTTCTTGGGGAGGGGGTGTTTAGAGATTTCAGTGCTCATAAGTAGTTAACTGTGTGAAATGCAGTTCTGTGGCCAACTTTACCTTTGAATTTTGAACATATTAACATTCAGCATGCCATTTAGACATGAGAGACCATAACTCTTGGTCCTACCAAGGATAGAGAGCTCCAGTTGTTCTAAGCAAGGAGCTGTGTTTATAGCAGACAAAGCCTATGGCTAATGTAAGAAGCAGGGCATAGCTGAAGACCTGTTAGACTCCTGGCATCTGAGGATGGGAAATGGGGAGGCATTGGAGCAGTTTCTGATACGTTGTCATCTTCTTCCTGCAAAATATCCTACTTCATAGCTGGCTGATAAAGTGGAAAAACTTGTTGTTGGTCCATGAATATGAGCAGTTCAAAACTCATTTTGAGCTGATTTCTAGAATAAACATCTCCAAAGTCACAACTCCAGAGAGGTAACCCAGAGCTGTGCCACCACAGAGGCCCTTTGCCTTGGGTGGGGAGCAATATCCAGCTCCATTTTGCGCCACAGCTTCTGTCAGCTTCTTATGCTCCCCAAGCCAGGGCCTGGTCTGTGGTGAGATCAAATCAGGCAAAAGAAGAAAAAAAAAATGTGGGTGAGCTATTGAGAGGAGAGACCCTCTTCCCAGTCTGCAACCCTGGAACGCTCCACTATCCTGTTGTGCAAAAAGTTTAATGATACTTGGATGCTTCTTGTACTGGGCACAATGAATTCTTCAAGTGACATGCCTGATTGCTAGCTGTCAAATACTCCTGTAATAAAGCAAACAACCACAATTACTAAGCACTCCAGCCAACAAAAATCTGATTTTAAAATAAGAATGCAAAATAGCTGGATTTGGCAGAGCATTTAGGCATGTGCATAAATCCACAAGATTTGATTTTGCAAAGGTTTTGTTTTGTTCAAATGATAATATATTTGGCATGTGAAGTTTATTTCATGAAGCCACAAGGGTCCACTCCGATTATCTGGGCCACCCTCTTACATAAAGCGTGACACAACTTCACAGAAATCACTGCAACTGCTCTTGCTTGTGGTTGAAGCTACATGTTTATTTTAGAGTAAGAGCCAGTGTGTGGAACCCTGACCCTGCTGAAGTCTTTAGAAATAGCTTAACAGCCATGGCCTTCATAAAAGCCGAGCTTTTTCAGAGATGCTTAGGAAACACAATAAAAGTCAGACATTGAAGGCTGCTGGCTCTTTGAAATTTTAGTCTTCCAGTCTCACATGTGGGATATACATTATATTATTTATGTAATGGCTCCAGTAATAAGTCCCCTGTAGAAAAATTACCTTATTTTTCCATAGAAAAAACAAACAAACAAAAAAACCCCACCTGGATTTGGTATTTCTATAAGTTTGTGTTGAAGCCTTCGACTGTCAGATCCTTTCACTGAGTATAAGGACTTGGAAGCACTGACCAAGCTGTCTTACTGCGCTAGGAAATGTTGGTACCAAGGCATCACACAAGAGAGCTGCAACTTTTTTCATATTTTCCTGTGATAATCACTCTGTCCTTTCTCTTCTGTGTGATACAAAACTCTACATACAGACCAAACCAAGTATTTTATAAAAACTGCATTATGCATTTATATAGTAATAATTATTTATTATAAAAGTATATAATTGCATAGTTTATAAAGGAAAAAAGTTAAGCAATGCAAGAAACTTGGTTATTGTAATAATTTAAGATCTGGAATTAATTTAAACTAAAGTAAATTGGCTAGAGTGTACTCAAGGGTCCCTGTAGGTGTGTTTTGACAGGTATAAGGGCCCCAAATATTTTCTCTCTCTCTACACACAAGTACTGCAAGTCTCCTTGGTCAGCCCCTACAGTTCCATTAAAATATTTGAACTACACTGTTGGGGAATCTTGATCACATTGTGTCTTGCTACACCTGTCAAGTCACCCAGATCTTTTCTGTTTCAAGGTTGTCATTCCTCAAGGTGAATATGGGAAGTGTTTAAGGACTGGTAGTTGCAGCTGATATAAATTGTCTCTGGAAGGCTGAGAAACAGAAATGCTTTGTTGGTAAAATTCTGACTTCTTATAGATTTTTGCCTAGTAAGCCTGGTTGATCTGGTCATAGAATCAGCACCTTCTCACTTAACATTATTAAAAGGATATGGCTTACAGTCGCTGTATAGTTTCTGCAATCGCAATTATTCTTCTCAGAGTAAGATGAAAATTTAAAGTCTTTTTATGACAAACTCTGTTTATAATATACTTTTTATACTCTTTTTCTCTTGCGTTTCCTGACAACTGTCAGGAAATCATTGTTCTACTTTATAAAGTAATATTACTTCCAAAGTACTGTAGTACTTTACATAATCCAGTAATAAAAGGGATTGCTTCATAATCATAGGAAGACACCTTTATAGTTATTAAGACTATAACTCTTGCTGGGACCAGCAACAGCTTAAGGTTTGTCAGAAGTAGAGCACTGGATCCTAGAAGAAATGAATAAATGTCTTTAGGTTTAATAGTGAATCCTGAAATAAACCCGAACTTGAAGCAAGTGGAGATAAAGAAAAAAAAATGTATCAAGACTGCAATGCAGTAAAGACTTCAAGGCTGTGTAGGTGCACATGTGCACACTCAAACATGCATGTGCATGCATGTTAATTTATATATAAATTAATCTGAGGTCAGTGGAAGTTCTCAACAGTAGGTAATGTCCTCAGGAAAGTGTGTGTCATAGCAAATAAAAAAAAAAAATCATAGAGTTGTTTAATGTTACTGAAGAATTTCATCCCTTAATTGTCACTGAGCTATCTCTCATTCAGGAATGTTTCTTACATTTATTGGATTATGCACAGAAGGAAAGGCTGGTTTGTAAGTATGTAGGTGTCCTAGAACTATAGTATATTAAAAAAAAATAAAAAAAATCCCAACACTTTTGATACAAAGAAATGACTGTGAAAGCACTACTATCAGACCTAGAAGTCAGAATAAATTATCCATTTGTCTCTAAAATATCATCTGCTTTATTCAGAAAAACGCGTGCAGTGTAATTTTTTAGTGCAAAATAGGCTTTTTAGTGACATGTTAGTATCTATGAATTTAAATGGACGCTTTTATAATTGTGTTGTTCCAATAAAATTATAAGTGTAGCCCAAAAGAGGCCATTTGCCTGAACACCAGTTATTTATTTGCTCTTCAAGTGTGAGGTGTGCATAGCAGAAAATAAAGTAAAGGTGGCAGACTTTTTTCCTGTAGGGTAGTCGTAATTCATGTGGGTCTTGTACAATTCTATTCTATCTAAAAGTTAAGAGATTAACATTTTCCTGGGCACTGAATTCCTAAGGTATGTGGGATTTCTAGCCAGAGTGAGTTTGGCCCCAGGGGACTAAGACAAGCCCCATATTTATCTAAATGTTAAGCCAGAAAAAAAGCTGCAGAAAATGTAGAATCGTGGCTATAAATTGGCATGTCTTTCTATATCACTGGAATACAGCTGAAATTCACTACTGTGTTTATCTAAAAATATCCACAAAATAATATTTAGGAACGAAATTCTTCTCAATCAGGGAAATCTCCAAGATGCAAATGTGAGAATAGCTTAATATGGTGCATCAGTGACTCCCCAAGAATCAGAGATGAGAGAAAGGGGAAGATTGTTCAGCTTTCACAATATCTTCCTCTTCAAGGTGTTCTTTCAAATCACTTTCCAGTTATTTCTGCCGGTAGGACATTTGAGAGCCTGATAGTGCCACAGAAGGAATGGCATTTGGGCACTGTGTACATTTGTTGAGGCACCTCCTCTGCTCACTTGTGCAGCCATTGGCATGCTCTGCCTTCTACTGAAATAAATGGAGAAAACACACCAAAATGTCCCAAACTTTAATTTGAATCTTGAGCATAGAATGGCAAAAAACCCCCACCAAACTTAAGTGTTCCATGGGTTGTAGGACTGAAATCTGGTGTTCCACATCTGTCTCCTGTGTGGATTATCTGATATGTAGCAAGGAGTGAGCAGTTTGACATGCAGCCTTAACTGAGCACTGATAGGGCCTCTCTCTGCCACCCCTCTTCTTATTTTCACTGAATTTGTATAAACTCGATGCCTTTGGGCTCCCTTTTGAAATTGTCCGGTAGGTACAAAGTCACTGGGGTAGACTGACATGCTTGTATACACAGCATGATTGCATAACTTCTATTCCCCTAAGAAACCAAACTAAAATACTGCATTCCTACCAATCCATATAGAGCAAGCCCCAGGCCTGCTGAGATCTAGTGGGAGTCGTGGGAGTCTTACTACTTGATTTCAGTGAGGTCCATGCTTGGTTCTAGAACTTCATACCTAGTTGGAGTGGTTCTGTGCTTGAGTATTGATAGATGTGTAACACATTTAATAACATGACACTATGTTGCTCAAAGCTTAATTAATTTCATATGTGAAATCAGTGCTTGGCTTTTTCTTATGCCCACAAAGGCAGTATTAGAGATGAGCAGTCAGATCCTGAATGTTTTTTTACTGCTGCCTTACACCATGGACCACAATGTACAGCTGAAGTGGGAGCCTCTGGGAGTAAGAGGAACCTGTGGTGGCTCTATTCAGGACAAGTTTTTCACCTGTACAATGCTAAATATGAAATTGTGTTGCATATGACATGTGGTAGCTTAGAAATTAAAAACAGCAGAAGCAGCAGCAGGATTGATTTAGGTACCTTGAATAAAGGAAAACACCCAGTGAAGTTTTGAGATATTTGGCTCTTAAGAATGGGGGCTGGAGAGGAGATGCAATGGAGGATCTCAGGCCAACCTGCAGCTTTCAGGAACAGCCTTGTGGGGGCCTGACAGGCTATTCTGCATAGGTACCTGACACTAGATGCTTGTTGTCAGGCAAATAGGCCAGTAACCACTAGTGATTCATACTTTTGCATACAGAAATCTCATGATTATATTTGCAGCTCTCTTCACTCCCTTTGCTCATAGCCACTTCAAGAGTAAAGGAAAGAACTCAAAGCATAAAAGGGAAATGTAAAGGCATCGTTGTGATATATTATTTTCATTTACCCATGAATTATAGCTCTCCTCTTTATTCAAACAAAAGGTTGGAACAAATAAAATTTACTATCTTTTGTTGTATTTGGAAAGGAAAAGGATCTTTTGTCTTGAAACAGAATTGAAGTGAGAATCAAGAGCTCTTCTCTCTCTGAAATTTGAATGTGTGAAGCAGTTTGAATTCAAGGGTTTCAATCAAGGGCTATTGATAGCTTACTGCCTTTGCAGACCGTTGTTCTGTCTGAAACTCTAACTTCAGTTTGTTTCTCTGCCATAGAAACACAAATGGGAGGTCCTGGTCCTGCATTCACTTTAGTAAAAGTGCTTTCCCTAAAGACTGTAGTGTGACAAGCTTGCAGCATTCTCTCGGGCTCGCTGGCTATGCACATGAACTTGAAGAAGTCCTATAGATTTAAATGAAAGTAGCACCTGTTACTAATGGATGTAGCTGTCAGAACACTTAGCATCAGTAGAAATTTTGGCAATGCTTTACTCCAGTTATGAGTGCGAAAAGTTCCATGTTATGTTTTGCTTATTTGTCCCAAAGGGAGAGAGAATTCATGACATATGGCTGAAGCATTAAGATACAGTGAACGTGTACTGTGGCAAAGAAGAAGCAAACATTCAAAGCTTAAAATTCTTCCTGTTCTGAAGATCTCTAGGGTAGTAAGGACAGCATCTCTTGGAAACTATGTTCATCTTCTGGTGGCCAGAGGCCACAGTGAGGTGTTTGGGCTCAGCACAAGATTTGATGTGCATGCCTCCTCTGTCCTCTCACCCTGTCGCATGGCAGAGTGCAGGGAAGATTCTGACTTCATTCTCCTTTCTTCTCCCTCGTCCCAAACCCACACCCTCCATGGCAGGATATATTGCTGTTTCTCCCAATCCAGCATCGTGTCTCAGTGGCTGCTCAGCCCCTCACTGCTGTGTAGAGCAAGAGCTTTACTACCAGCTCCTTGGACTGAGGGTGCTGCGATGCAAGGGCTGGGTTCTGCCCATTCCTCTTGCTTCTACACAGGTGCACTCCTCTTGGAGACATTGTATTGTGTTGCGTGAGAAGGATGAAGCCCTAAATACAAATACACAAAAATGTACCCTAAGTCAGAATTAAAAGAATCAATGTTTTTTAAAGTGGAGATAGGAGTGGGAAGGAGCGACCTGGTCTATGTAGCAAGGAAGAGACAGAGGAAAGCTATGAATATCATGTACTAAAGGACAAAGGGAACATCTGTGTGAGTGGGCTGAACAGGCAGGTGGAAGGAGGCTATCTCTTGCAATGTAACTCATAACAAAAAAGCCCCAACCCTCTGAAATCTCCATGGACGTTTGCGTAACAATACAGCAAATCATACTTGCTGGGCAGTCCCAGCAGTGGTTTAAGCTGGTTAAGTCTGTGGCTGTCATGGAGCGCTCTACCCAGCCACCCTGTAATTCTCTCCCAGGTCAGACCTCATGTGTGCATGGGGTGCCGGGTGGTCTCAGTAGTTTCCCAAAGCCTGCCAGTTCCATTGTGGGTATTTATCACAGTGCTGCTGCAGGCAATATGCACTCTGTTAGTTTTTGACTTTGTCTATGTCTTAGGTGCAAAAATACAACTGTCATCTCACATTGCAAACATTGCTTGTGTGTATTACAGCACTTTTGCCAGAGTCTTTTGCTTTGAGTCCGCCTTGAGTCAAGCCTTGGTCAGCCTTTTGCCTTTCTGCTCTAGCAATTCCCTGAAAGCATCTACTCCGCAGGATTATCTTCCCTATGGTGAGTTTTTGGCAAGTACAGTCAGGTCTAAGAACTAAGTATGGATCCATGAAGAAATCCAGAGGGATATATATGTCCTAGAGCAGATAAATAAACTTCATATGTTGATGTCTGCAGGGCAACTGATAATTAAACAGAAAGTGCATCTAGCCAAGGCAATGTCAACACACTGGAGATAAAGAAATATCAAGGCAGATTAGTACAGTGAGTTACTAAGTAAAGGACTTGTGGCAGCAGAGCAACTAGGGCCATATGAGCTCCACAGGGAAGAGGCTCCCTGCAAAATGGATTAATGTCTGTGCTAAGGAGGGATGCTCAGTGTAGCCTGAGGTACTAAATCACTTTGGAAACCAGTCTGATGTACGCACCAACTACTTTAATGTAAGCTAACCACAGTTAAAGTGGTACAGCTACCCAATGTAGACATGGCCTAAAGCAGTGCAATAAAATTCCCTTCTTTTCCAGGCCATTTGGGGTTGTGTTGGCAGGTAATATAGTCCTGAAGGTGGAAAAATTACTGTATTACCAATGGAAATTGGGAGGGGAAGTCAGTTAACAATCTAGCTAGGACTCTTACTGCAGAATCAGCAATTACCATACAAGCCTCTCTGATTCCGAAAAAAAATTGACTGGGGATACGCAGCCCCAGTCTCAGGAATATGCAATCCCTAAGAGCAATGAATATCTTTTATTAACATGTGAAATATTTTTGCATAATCTATTTTGTAAAGAATTATTCAGACCTATGGAATGAAGCCTGTGTCCCTTGTTTCTCAGTATCTAGCTTGTTTTTCAGCATACTTCAGAATTAGCTATCTACATTTGGGAGAAATAACTTAATATATTTCAGCACTATATATTTATAGGTTCATAAGAATTCTGAGTGGAACTTACATAACTTATTTCATTTTATGTTATCTGTTTCATGACACTTTCTGCAGGATTGTATTTTTAATTGCTTGTGAGGTTCCCTGATGGGTTTGATGTCAGTCATTACAATAAATCAATTAAATGATTACAATTAATGATTATATAATGCAAGGGAAAAAGACATTTCTTATACTGGGGTACATAAGTCCAGGAATGGAGATGTTTCTGGTGTGGTAGCTGAAGACTCCCTGTTTTGCCAAGGTGGCACGAATGCATTCTCCATCTTCAAACTGTAAAGGGATAATTAGGTTTTGGTTACACTACTGAGTGTTCAGGACATTTGCTCATGTCAGTGAGAACTTATAGATACTTGTTCATATCCTAAAAAATATGAATTTGGCCTAGGAAAAATAATACATATCGTAAAAACTTGTGATTTATCATTGTGAGGCAAACACTGAGTACTTTTTGTCTCTTATTTTCGCACTTTAAAGTTAAAACAAGGATACCACAGTTCACACAAATGTACCAACTATGCTCTGCCTGTATAATCTTCCATGTTACTGTATTTGTAGCATACTCCAATGATTATCTATAATTTTTCTTTTCATCTAGTTCAGTTCTGTTTGAAAGCCTACACACCAGCAAGTCCAGCAGAGTACCTGTGCTGAGGTGGTCCCCTGCAGCACTACCTCAGTGATCTAGTTCAGTGCATTGAGGTGTCCATGCCAAAAAGACTTGATGTCTAATGCACCCTTGGTGGAAATGGAGTGAGAGGACAGTATTTGCTATTATTATGCAAAATGTTGATATTGGGCTTGTAGCATCTCAATCCCACTAGTTTTTGTTAGAGACTAGAAAACTGGTTCACTGACCTCTCAATAAAGTGAGGGCTGTTTGGGTAATACCACTGATCATTTAAACTAAATTTAAATTTTTCTTACAAGTGAGCTTTTAAGTGGATTAAGAAAAATGAGGAAAAAAGCAGAGGAGAACCACAGTCACCTGAACTAAATGGTGTGTCTTAACCGCCTGTCTTTCCTACAAAGTTAAAGTGTATGCTGCAGTGAGAAGTAAGGGCACATTTTGTTTTTCTATGCAGTGGGAAATTATGAGCATTTCTGTTACCAGTACCAAGTGTTTTTTCAGTCAGGACATATTGCGCTGAATAAACCCGAGGAAAACATACCACTATTTTTCCATTTAATTTTATATGAAAATGAAATTTAAAACTTTACCAGATTCTGCAGGAAATAGCTCTAAAAATAAGAAAAAACAATGGAGCTGATGGCTGCCTGCCAGTTACACCATGTCCATTGATCTATCACTAGGAGACTTTCTGTGATCACATAAGCTCATCTGCTATTAACATTTCTAACCTGAGGTGTTTCATATTAAGTGCTTTCCATAATAACAAAACAGTAATTGAAGAGATTTCTTAAGAGTGCGTGTGGGAAAAAAAAAAAAGGCAGAATAACACACTGATAATTACAGTATTTGAGGTTAATTACTTGGGGCTCGCTGCCTTTCAAATGTTATACATTTTGTGCTCTCTAAGTATGTGCATAAATGGTGCAGCTTGTGAGCTTAACAAAGCTAAACTCCTTCCGATTTATATTTTCAATTCACTGTCAGACTTGTATAGAATAAAAGTCTGCTAGGCTAGAAGAGAACAACTGAAACTAATTAGCAAGCAACTAAAAGCAAGAGGACAAAAGTCCTGCCAGGTTCACAGAGCTGATAGAAAGAATGAATGAACTTTAATTCCTTGGATGCTCTCCTTTAGACTCTTCACTGAGCTTGATGTTGTAATACATCCTGATACACTAATTACAGTAGCCTCTATAATAGGGGGAAAGTCTTCCTCTGTCAGTGGTCTGTACCAGTTAAACGGAGACATCGGGTCAAGCTGCCTTGCCTTTCCATAAGCTCTTTGGGATAGTAGTGAACTATTTTGGTTTTGAATATTACTTTAAGCAAGGGGAACTCTACATATGAATCCTGAGACAGGAGCAGTCTGGTAGAAGTTAGAGGTTGTTGGCTGAGCTTCACGTAACATAAATTACAGGCATGGGAGAAATAAGGTTGAAAGGAAAATATGAACCAAGTCGTGGATATGTTTCATTTTATACCCTGTAAGTTGTATACAGTTTGCATTACAGAATCCAGTGGTTGTGTGTAGCTTTACTCATGATTGTGACCTTATACTTGTTCTAAAGCTTAGCTGTGGTACAGTGTTCTTCTTTTATTTGTGTGTTAAAGTGAATTGAATGAGCAAACTCATCAGGCAATGTTAATACATTCTTCTCCTGGAGTCCATCATCAGCATGGCATTGAGTCTGACTCCTCAGGGCTCTCTTGTCTGTTTTTAAATTCGCTTTTGTATTTACACATTCAGACCACCTAGTCTTAATGATTCACTGGCCTAGTAATTCTGCAGGTTGCTTTTGAGTTGTATTTCTAAGTAAGGCTATCCAGCAGGAAGAAGCATACAGCAAAACTGAAGTCAGAGGCAGCTTTCCATGCAAGACAGTCCACCTGCAGATCATCTGCACTGCCCTGGCAGGCTGCAGCTTTCTGTTCACATCAGGTGTTCTCTGTGATAAAAGGCATTTATCTGCCTTTAACAACTCAGAGTAACGGAAGCACCCCTGCACCTGAAATTCCAGGGCCACAGGTAGCAGCAGGCTATGTCCTGGTGCCTGGCCAGCCATGTTGAAAGAGAAAGCAGTGAACTGTGATTTGTGTGCCCAGCCTGGCCCTCAAGCACTTCTCTCTTACTCAGGAGAAGGTTGAACTGGCTGGACTGCAAAATCCTGGACCTGCTATGCTTACTGAAGAGCTTCACCCCAGGGGACTGTTGTTTCTAGCTACGTGATGTATGATAACATCAGGATTTTACTGCCTGATGTATTCACAGGACCTGAAGTTAGTGCACAGTTTTAAAGAAAGGTTATGAGTTGCAGCCAATGAAATGATATGATCCTATTCTTAGTTTTATGTAGGTGATCAAATTTTAAAATAGGTACATTCAGGCAAGTGACTAGAGCAACTAAATGCCTTCTTGCTTGACAAATGTGTTTGGCTTTGAAATGAGATCTTTGTATTTTTGTGACAAAGTGTGCTTGCTGTTCAGTTCTAATTCTTGCTTCTGACCAGCCAACTAAAGAAGGACTAAGCTATTTTTCCAGTCATCTAGGGATATTCTGTTTGAAGTGCAGGTGAAAACTTCTTTTCCTTGATTTAGTAGGAGCTTACATGAACAATTGCTATTGCATGTCCCCTTTGCTGATGAACTGCAAAAGGGCAGAATAAACAATTTTCATAGAGTTGTTGAGTTGAAACAGGAAGGGGAGATGATGAGAGCTTGTTTCCCTGCAGACTAAGAATTTGCATATGGAAGTGAAACAGACCAGAACCACTGAATCCATATTATCAGAACTTGACTCTGTTTCACAGCTGCAGGGCTGGATATGACTGTGGGTGATCTGACTCCAGCACCATTTATGTAGGCATACATTAACAGATCATCCACTGAAATCAATAGACTTTAACATGACAAATTCCAACCACTGCAGAAGAGATCAGACTCTGGCCCTATGCTTTCTACATACCTCTAAAGGAACTGGTTGACCCCATTTTTGCATGGACTTTCACCTCATATAACCCCATTTCCTTCACTAGAACCACACAAATGTATTCACTGAAAAGCTGGCACCATGTTTCCTGAAATTCAGTCTGTGAACTCAAGTTTCTGGGTGAATAGGGGCATATTCTAATTCCTTTTCTAAAAATTGCATGTAATTCATCATGAATACAGAAGACCTCTCTTTTCCCCACCAGTATTTATGTTTCTTTGACCATTTTACACAGGAATAGGAGTTTGTCTTGGTGTCAGTCCTTGAAAACTTTCATTCCCCACACTGGTATGCAAATTTTGCATCTTCTAAAAAATAACTAGATGTATTAGCACAACTGAAGTGGGCATTCTTTTCTTTTCTTTCTTTTTTTTTTATTTTTTTTACACTAAAATTACTACATTTGTGGATTCTTCAGAGTATTTGACACTCACTTAGGAGACGAGACGAAAATTAGATCACCTCAGTTCTAATGATGATCTAATATATTTGCCCTTCTGTGGTCCAACAGCTAACAAAACAGTTTAGTTATATATTTATTTATTGGGCTGTTGGCATTAGAGTAACATTTAGAGTGATTCTTATCCACAAAAAGTTACACCTCATAAGGCAGAAATACCCTTCCATAGCTCTGCACATCAAAACAAATACATTTATTTCAACCAGCACAATATGTATCTGGAAGCAATTATTACCATGTCACAAACAAACATAATTTAGCATCTGATTACTTGCATGTAAGATGAAATGAGGGTATACCCACCATAAGAGGTTTTATTGTCTCTAATTTTCCCAGCTGAATGCAAGGTCCTAACAGAAAGTACTTCAGCCTTTTGCACTGTGGGAAGTCAAATAATTTTTACCTTTGTATGGCTACAACAATTTTACACAACTGCGCTCCCTTTGTTGTTCTTTTGCAGGTGCAAAGTTGCACCTGCCTATTTCCCGGACAAAGAGCATGGATGTTTAGATTTTGGTTGGGTCTTTTTTCCCCTCTAACTCACCAGTGTGACAGCAGAGCCTGTTACATGAACAGTTGTCCCTTCTTGGTGTGCAGAGAAAGGCACTGCTCTGCTGAATCATTTTCGTCCATCCCTGAGGAAGGTGCATACTGTTGCTGGCTCCCCAGGCTGGCAGTGAGCACACAGACCCAGGAACTATCCCAGCATGGTGAGTTGCCCAGGCTCTCTGGGTGGCAGAAAGAAGCAACCCTCACAAAAATCAGTCTTCATCAAGTGTAGTTAATCCCATGGAGATGCAAATATGTAAGGAAGTGTTACGTCTGACAAAAACAGACTCCGAAGTCCGCTGAAAGTAGAATATTCACTGATAGGAAGCATATGTTTGAAAGAAACAGACAAGCAAACATGGAAGTCTGTGTCATAGACAAGATAAGACAGCACAAGGCTTTAAAGGATCTCATTCCATTTTCCTGCAGTGCATCTGCACTGTGGATGCAGTTTCACTAAGGAAAAGCTTTGCTCACACCTTGCTGATAGAAAGTCGCACCATCCACTGGGATCTGCATTGCTTGAAGACGCCAGAAATGTCACCAGTCCCTTATACAGGGATGACTTCCTCTCAGCTTACACATTAAGTCTATTTGCCTAAAGTGGCCAGATTTCACATCTGAGAAATGAGACCACACAATTTTTGGTGACTGCTCTCTTCAGCTTTCCAGGATGTTGGGCACTGGCAGAAATCCAAGCATAGACACGGTTGTTCTGACTGGTTTAGGGAAGTGATATATTACAGGACTCTTGGGCTCATGTGTTTTGGCTACATGAGAATAGGTACATATTTTCCAGTTGCATATTTCATTCTTGAAACATTTGTATCATATTTGTAGTCCCACAAAATCAAAAGTTTGGAGACAGAAAGGAATGCTGCAGTTTTGTTTTTTCGACTCTAAGCTGTGCACAGTCTGTTTCTGTGGTCTTGGTTCAGTTACCTAGGAAACAGCTGTAGGATGGAATTTATTTATTCTGTCTGAATAAGTGTCTGTGATATATACATGAGGTTTATCCTGCTTGTACCTGTGGAAAATCAGTGAATTCTTTTATTCCCATTAGGCTGGTAGCAGGTATCTCCAACTACATGAAAGCAATTACTGACACTATTTAAATGGTTAACAAAAATCCTCTGTAACTCCCAAAAGAGAAGAGTGAAAGAAGAACTGTTCAAATATGTTATCAAGCATTTATGATGTTGGGTCAGAGAGGGAAGCCACATGAGACCACAGCTGTCAGAAGCAAATGGGGACTGGAGTCCAAGTGACCCCTTGCACAGAAGGTGCACCTGGAGTCTGCTGGGAGCCAGACAAAGGGCTGCCCATGGCTCACCAAATCCAGAGGTACAGAGAGGAACAGACATGGTGTCAAGCTCCTCATCCAAATCACACCCCAGTGGCTGAGATCCTGAGGTTGTGAACTTGGTCAGTCCAATCCACAGGAGCCCCAGTAAAACACCAGCTCTTGCAGGGAAGGATCCAGGCACAAGTCCATTTGCTCTTGCATATTGACTTTCCCCTTTGTGCATCCTCACCACCCGCTTTCATACAGTGTCATGCCACATGAAAAGCTTGTATTTCCAGACATTTTCTGATTCATTTTAACTCCCAGTGGGAACCCTTGCTCTGTTGGCTCCTTGCCTTTATCTGTTTCATTTATTTTTTTGACAAGGGCACAATGTGTTCCCAGAGTGGCCATTCCAATATGCCCTGTGAACTTGGGGAAGGGGGAGAGATCATCACCAGCCTATTCCTTATTCTAGTCCTTCCATGCTTCCCAAAACTCCTAGCCATGATGACCTCCACATGAACAATCTTTACCCCTGGTAGAGTAGCATCACACATCAGTACTCACACATATGCTGGTGTAGATGTTTTTATGTTTCCTGGTTTATACTACTGGCAAAGGTTAAATGGCAGATGACAGCCCAGGCTTCATACAGAATTTTTAAAAACAGTCACTGAGGCCTTGTTGGTAGCCCAAGATGGACTTTTCCAGCTCCCCAGGGTAACTGTGTGTGCAGCAGAGCTGTCCATGTGTGGGCTTGGAGCGAAGCCACCAAGTGAGGTTTTTCACTTCTGCTTCCCGTTGCTGTAATTGGTATGAAGGCAGAGCATGTGTGTCTACTTTTAGTATCTGGTGTAGTTGTGGCTGCACTGGACACCAACATTTTCTAAATTAGGGTATTCTCAGCTGGATTTGGGACTCTGAGTACTTGGAGCTGAAGCTACACGTCTTGCTTGACAGCGTGGGCAGCCCTACTGACCCTGTGCCCTGTAATCAGCTGCAAGTGCTGGGCCTGAGTAGAGGTCAGGCTTTTGGCTGCAGTACTTTAGCCAGCATGTTAACAAGAAAATCTCATATTTCAGTGGAGTTCAGTTTAGGTGGCACAGGGAACATTTATGTGAATAGAAACGTTTTCAAAAGAATTTAGCAATTTTAATAGTAAATAAGCTTTTGATTACTACCTACTCTAAGCTCTCCTACAGGGTGCACCAGGTGCACCCTTATTCTAAGATCAGCCCAGCTGTGTTTTAGACTGGTGACTTTTATGCCCCTTTCATAAGCTGTGTTGTGATGCTGCTACTGCCAAGTGCAAAGAAGGCTACTTGCTCTGCTCTGATTTATGCACCCTGTATTTTTGATTTTACTATGACTAAGCAAGAGGGAAGTAAAGACAGAATGTGGCCATGCACTTTATTTACTGTGTATGTATCTTTATTGTAGTATTTTGGTATTTCAGTCAAAGCTCATAAAGTGTTTTACAAAGATGGTAAAATCATGAGCCGTGCTTTATGGGTGGTAAAACTGACTCCAGTTAAGAGAATTTTCCAGTGTCACACAGAGAGTCAAGAGCAGGAAGAGATTCCAAGTTGTTTTAACTCTGCACTCCCTCCTATAATTTGTATATTATTTATTATAATTAATATAGTCTTTTCTTGATAGTACATTAGCATAAAGCAATCCAAACCACTCTCAGAAATTATTTTTAAAAGCAGAGGAAAATGTTAAACTCATAGCATGAGCATGCAGGAAATTAAAGCATGTAAGAGGTTTATGAATTTAACAGATGGCAATCTCAGCTCTTGGTACATATGATGCTACGAGTGTTTTAGGACATTTTTTTGAGAGGAATTCATTACACTACTAGTATGGAGAATTCTTAAGAAAATCTTACTTTTGCCTCTAGATGGCTCACCTGGAACTGCCACTGCAAAAATGTTATCCAAAAGGAATTCCTACACTGTATTCTTATGATATAATGGCTTGCTTTTCCAGCAGGAATGGAGAGTCAATCATGTAAATGTATTATAGCTGAGTAAAAACAGTCTGCCAAATTGTTTTGCCTTTTGTAAGAACAAGAATAACAGATGGATTAGGGACAGGTCAGATTTATGAGTAAAGTAACTTTCTATTAGTCATTATCATGAGTCACATCCTAAAATATCTTAGGGAGGGCTGTCTTTCTGGCTGTAATAATAATTTTCCAGGTGCAGTCCTTGTTGTGGGGTAGGCGATGTGTTAAGAAGTGATCACATTGTTGTCTGTCTATTGTATTTTTGTCTTGTAAATAAGAAATGGCATTTTTCTAGGGGCAGTAGGACACAGACTACTGTATGTAGTCCTAAAACTTCAAATTATATAAAATAATAATAAATAATCTGTGTTTGATAGCAATTAAAAAAATACAAAAGCACTTGGGGAAAGAGCTAACAGTTTTTCGTTCTCTTACTAAACAATACGGTTCATAGAGATTTGTAGAAGCCCAAGTTACAGTACATATTTTCTCATGATGTCCATAATTCACCAAAAAATGAAAAAGGACAGCTGGTGGCTGAGAACACACTGAAACCCACCCAGCTTCCATGAGCAGAATTCAGAATGGGCTATTTGCACACCGAAGCTTGCACATTTTGTGTTGTGACAACTTCAGTGTTTAGGGGAGTCCTGTCACAGCCTGCAGATACTGCAAAATTCCATTTAGAGTGCTCAGGGGACACAAAACATACACACAAGAAAGAAATTCCTGCCCTGTGTTTGGGGCTCCCTTGTACCTCAGTGGAGTGTCAAGAGACTTCCCCAGTATCCTAATTCTACATGTTATGCATTTGGGGATTTTTTTCCAACAGTTTCTTTAGGGTGAGATAAAAATCAACAGGAAAACCACTTACGTCACACCCTTCTTCTGACTGCAATGGAGTCTGTATTTATCTTTCATCTGCCGCACCGGAGCAGCCCCCTTTTTTTCGGCGGTGCCCCGGCCGATCCCGCTTGCGCATTCCACCTTTGTTCTGCAGGAGGAACTCCCCTTGACGTCGATATGTATTCCACACACCAGGCGAGTGCAGAGCTGGCGATCGACAGCCTGTGCACTGCAGCCTGGGGAGAGGAGTATTGCTCCACATCGTTCCTTGCATTTTAATAGTCCTGAGAAAGTAGAAATCTCCATTTTCTGAAATGGAGAGAGTAAATAAAGGAACAAAAGAAAAATCAGGTAATGGCGCAAGGATTAAACTAATTTGATTTTTTTTTTTTTCTGGTAATTCTACTATTTAGTCACACCAGTCAGTGTCTGAGTGATATATTAAATGTTAAGAATGTAACCTCAGATTGCATAAATGAGATGGAGAGATTCACCAGACACTTTTTGCGTATAACTCACATATACAAAGATCATGACACAAGCCCAGACTTATAGTCAACTGGGAACAGGATTGAAATGTCTTGCAAAGTCTCTCCCACCTCTCCAGGGCATGATTTTTGGTGAGAATTTTCTTAAAGTATACTCAAAACTGGGAAAAAACCCACCCCATCAGAACAATATTTCCTCAGTAAAACCTTGTTCCATCTCAGACAGACAAATTGCTTACTTATTTTAAGCTAGTAATAAATAGATCATCTCAAATATTAAGTCTTGAAAAGACGTTAAAAGTAGGTTGTATCTGAATAACTATCATGCACTTTGATGTATGTGTGTCCTTAGAAACAACATGAGTTTCTCAGGGTGGTTCCACAATTTATATCTGTGTGCCTGTGTCCTCCTTCCTGGTCACAAGTCTTTTGTGCATATGGAGAAGTCTCGCTGCCTTTCCTCAGATTTAGACAGCCAAGCTCTGCTATCCCTTGGCATTCACCTCAAAGAACTTAACTGTCACCTCTAACTCACAAAAGGATGTTACGTGCATTCCCTCCTATGCACACATTTCAGTCCCCAGTTCATGATATGAAAGATGCTAGATTTTTGTGCCTCCCAAATGACATGCTGAGGAACACCACATGAAATTCTGCTGTTTTGTTTCCTATTCTGGTGGGAACTCCACTGAAATGCAAACTGCAGAGCCCACTTTTGTGGCCTTTTCCGTGTGCCCAGTTCTGTAAATTACAGTAAGACTGAGCTATGTTCCAACTGGAAGTGCAACATGTTTAGGAGAGGCCATTATTAGAAGAAATTCTACCTCTTCCTCCATTCCCCCAGCAGACATCAAACCTGAAATCAACCCAACCCTACTGCTCCATGAAGAATTTGTCACAGTTCAGCACAACTAGCAAAACTAGTTCAAGAAAAGCCCAGGGCTACATTAACACAGAAATCAAATATGTGCTGTCTGGTTGTTGTGTGGCAAGTAGGGTCCCTTTAGGTCAAGGGCAAGGGCAACAGCTGAGCAGAGATGTGGCTGCTTCCACTGGCACTACTGTGCCTTTTGTATGTACATAAAACTTTGGTTTCCAGGGGTTTGCAGGCACAAAAGTCCCCCTGACACCCAAACAAATAATCAGAAATAAATAACTCTTGGAGCTGTTGATAATAAAGCCAGAGAATGGCCATTCACAGAAATATGCACTACATCACTCCTTCTGACTGCATGGTGATTCATCACCATTTCCCTTCTCTCGCCTTTTATTCTTTTGATTATCTTTGCTCAGGGATCCCTTAAACTCTTTCTACCTAATTTTAGATATGTTTTTGTTTGAAATGCTAGATCTTGGAAAAAGCCCCTTTCAATAGGAGTATTTCCTATAAGTAGGTCACTGCAGTAAAGGGGTTAGATGTGCAGCCTTTGCTGACAAGATACTTTGCTTTCTAAAGCCCTTAATGCAGCTTTCCAAAAAAAAAAAAAAGAAAGGAAGGGAAAAAAAGGATACCCATTTGTTGACCTTTGTCTTGTGCTGGGTAAAGTGTCTTTCTGACCAGCTCAAGAGAGACATTAAACCAGTGATGTGCAGAACTATATTTATACTCTGAATAAATAGCCTAAAAATATCCCTTCAAACAGGGTAAGCTGTAATTTTAAATTGTAGCACTTCTAAAGAGCTTTCACTGATATCAGACACTCCCAGGCTCCAAGCAGTGCGGCACTGCATTTTAATCAAATAACTGTGAAACCATTGCCACAAAATTGCAACCAAAATGTTTGTGCAATGTTATGTAGCTACGGAAACAAACTTGGGCTTCTAGAATTACCTCATTAACGGGTTCATAGCAATGGCTTCATTGCAGGGTTGTGGCTGAGTTGCCTGTTAGGCTGTGTGATTTCTCCCCTTGCCCCAAAGATGAGTAAACCCTATGTAGGTTCAGGAATGGGCGGGTGTGAAGTGATATTGGGGTTGGGACTGGTAAATTAAAGGTCTGCATGCAAATACCACATGATGTTTATGATAATATATCTCAACTATTTTATTATATAATGTTTCCTTTAATACCCACTTCATTTCAATTTAGCTGCTTAGGGATGCAGGTAATGATACAACCTTTCAGTCACTATGTATTATGCACCTCAGAAAGCATGACATTGAAGTTACTAGATTTCTCTCTCTCTTTTTTTTTTTTTTTTTTTTAATTATGAATTACATTTAAAATTATTGACTTAGAGAGGCATAGTTGTGTTCTTCCCTATTGAGCTCCATTTAGGGTTTGTCAGGAACTTTTGGTATCTAGGAGTGCTCAGGGATCAAGAGGTTCCTCCACCCTTTTCTTTCTCCTCCACCCCCTCAAATTTTTGGTGACAAAACAGCAGAAATATTTGTGGAGACTGCACTCTCTTGCTTTACAGTCTCACTAAAACAGGAAAGTTTAGTACAGAGTAGTAATTTTCTCCATGAAAAAAAAAAAGAGAAATATTAAATGAGAAATTAGTTTTCTGCTGGGGATAACACAGGGCTATGTTTCAGGTGAAAGCCACTCTTTATGTACCAATAAGCAGTTATCAAAAGCTAAATATTCTATAATTCAGTCATACTGGAGATGACTTTCAACATGCTGCCATTTCTTTCTCTTTTTTTAATCTGACTTAAAATGTCATTAGTATCTACTGAAATCTTTCTGTATGGAGGTGGAAGATAGAAAAAAATGCATATTGGCGAGGGAATGATTTTGCATAGTGTTTATTTGGGACCGTAGAGTGGTGGCCATGGTGGTGCTCCCATGGGCAGATGGGGAAGGGCAGCAAGGTCCCAGCTCTGCCTGGCCAGCTCCCATTGGACCTTGTGATGGCTTAGGGCTGGAGCCACAGCTTTTGATGATCAGAAGCTGTCTCTTGTTACTAAGATTCCAAGAGAAGCACCAAGCATGGGTAACTTTCTGGTTACAGCTCAATCTATGAAACACAAAGAAACCCTCAGGCTTATTTTCAGCCTTCTTTTTAAATCAACCTTTGGAGTGTGTCTCTCTGTTACTTGCAAAGGGTATGAATGCAGCTGGTTGAACTCTCTTTACAACTAACCCACCTAGTGACAGAACCTTGCAAGCCATCTGCTTTCAGCAGACAGAGGTAGTAACATGCAGCATCTTTACCAGGGATAATTTTTCAGGTAAATGAGATACCTTGAAGGTCACTGGGCTCTGTTCTCCACTCTCGTCCTCAGAGGATTGTGTTCATGTCATGTCCTCTGCTGTAGCCTTAAGCAAACGTCAAAGAAAAAGTGCTTGGTTATACTTATTTCCTATCTCAAGAGAGCAGGGAGTAGAACAGAAACTTTGTCTCTTTCTCTCCCAGGAATACAAAAATCAAACATCACAGAAAGTCTCTGGAAAGCAGGGCATACCTGGAGAGTTCTGGGGAAAGCAAGCTTCTGCAGAAGTTCTGCAGATGGGGAGGCATAAGAAACCCTTTGCAGAGCATCACAAAGGAATCCAACAAAGTGTCTACTGTCTGCAGCCCTAACAATTGCCCTCTGAACTCAGTTGTGGGTATCTGACAGATACTGCAGTACTTGTCTCTTTACACCTCCCAAACCTGCTGAGGAAGGCAGACTTAAGGAGGATTATGAATGAATCCTACACAGGGGATCAGGAAAGCCTGGTTTGGGACAGGGCCTCATGGCGTGTATTCAGTGCCCAGCACTGTCTGCCCTCCTAGCCAGGCCAGAGCCCTGGTGGGTGCGCTGGGAGGGCATTGCCATTTCTCCACTGGCAGCTGAGAAGAGAGCCATGGAATGAGAGCTGAAAGCAAACTTCAGTAAGACTTGAGATGGCTACTGCTCAGCAAGGTTTAAATCTCTGTATTCTTTTTTCTAAATCTGTTTTTCTCATTTCTGCCAGCAAGAGTCAACTACAGTTGATTCTTAAATCTAGAAGAAACTAAACATTTGTTCTCACTGAGAAACACTGAAGATGCACGTTGCTCTGAACCCAATGTCAGAGCTCTCAACACAGTGCTGATACCAAAGTCCAGCAGTACTGATAAAGGCCCATCTGTTTCATCATGCTTTGAACATGAATCTGCTCTGAACATAAATATTTGCCTCCTTCACTTTAGAAGTGGAAATTCAACAAATGGGTCATGATCCAGAAGTGTGAAAGAAGGGAATTGTGTTTATGGTCTTTGCAAATGTATTGGCCAGTCATGAAAGTGCAGCCCCTAAAAAGTGTGTAAGCCTGCAGATTTCATGTGGAAAACATGAAGAATTAGTCATTGGTCTTGGGCAGGAGGAGCTTCCTGTCCTCCTGCAGAAGAGCTGCCCTTCTGCCATTCCCTTGAGGAACAGTGACAGCAAACTGTCACAGTTCACAGCATGGAAACAGCATCCTGAAATGGGCTTGGATGGTTGTACTGGGGCAGGCACACAGCCCACAGTTGAGCACATGTGAAAATTAGTGTTGCTCACAGGTGATGGAAGGATGGCATCTCCCAGTCCTCTGCCATCAGCTGTCTTTGGCTTTAGGCCTTTTCTTGACAACTTTTTCACTTAAGTCAAAGGCAAGCTGGAATTATCCAGCATGACTGGTATGGATAGACTTGCCACACCTCAGATGAAACACTGATCATCCTTCAGGGCTCTCTATGCACACAGTAGAGGAAAGGAGACTCCTTCAAAGAATGCCTCAAAGCAGCAGCCTAAGGTCAGGGACACCAACCCCAATAGCCATGGCTCCCTGATGTTAGAAAACCACATTTGGCTTACTCTTGGCAGGAAAAAGCACAGTTGATTAACGGTGTGCACAGCGTTGCTGTAACCTATGGTCTTTTCAGGAGGACATGCTTTAAAAATGAGTAGAGCCTGTAGGATGTAGACTGAGGAGCCAGGGATCTGGCATTCCCAGATGGCAGTACAGCAATTGATGTAAGGTTTCAAAATAATTTTTCAAGGACTTAGGAGACTAATTCCTGTGAGTAGCTTGTTTTCCAGATTTCATCAGTGCCTGTGAACATAAGGGAGCGGTCTGAGTATTTAACAGATCACTGGTAGCTTTTACAGAAAGCAAGCGTTTGTAATGTAGACAGACCATACCTTCTAACATATCACTCTGGGACATTTGATGATGTTATTCTCAGTGTTCCTTTATCATTTTATGCCAGAGGCCATATTTATTTTATATGGAGTTGAGAGAAATGGTTGTTTGCAAAGAAAGCTTGATTACTTTGGACCAGAACCCAGGAAGGTCATGGATTTGCATGACAAAGGTGCAAATTTGCATCTTCTCTTGACATTGGCTTACAATAGGATTGTGCATCTTTTCTAGGGTTGTTGAAACTAAGTTACCTAAGTTATTACCCTCCCTTTGTTTATACCTGCCACACTGTGATTATTTTTTTTTTAAAGATACGAATGAAGAAAGTCTTGCAAACAATTATACTTGTAGATACTTTTTGCTCTAGGCTTTGGGAGACATCCTGCAGCTACTCTCTAAGACTGACATATTTTTAGTACAACATGCTGCTTTCAGCAGCCACTACCACCAGGCAGTGCCCCTAGCAAAATGTAGTTGCCTAGTCTGTGGATCCTGCACAGGAGTCAGACACTGTGAAGACACTGGCATTTCTTGTACTGCACAGGATCTGAATTTTAAGTATGAATGGAAAATGTCACCAGAGAAGCTGGGTGTCTACTGTCTCAGCTGTCTACATAGGTTACATGAGATTATTTTGAACTCTTTCTTTAATTTATATACCCATGCTACCTCCTTTGGAGTGAAATGTTAATCTTGGTTATGATTCTTAGCCTCAAATTATAGAGGGTACATTTTTAAAATCTGGAAAACACATTGAATGTATGGCTGCAGAGTTGTTGATTCCTCACTAAACCTACACTGGAGAGCACCCCTGTGGGTCAGTGTCAATGACTCATACCCAGGTTTTTCACAATGGATTGCACTGCTGAACAGCTCTAAGTTGAAAATTGTTTATCTACTCGGTTCTTCCCTCACCTGTGATAAAAGGTTCAGCCCAAGAGACTGAGAAAAAGCTGGGAAAAGCTTCTTATTCTCTTCTGGATGAGCTACAACACTGTGCAGTATTGTACATCAGCTATGATGACTTGCAGTGATCCCAAAGTTCATGGTTTATTAAAGGTTGCCAAAGAAAAAGGCTGAAGTGCTGTTTATTTGCCATAAATTATTTCAAGCTCTATTACTAGTGCTGGAGTATTAATGTCCTATGTGATATTTTTATATAAATATTATTTTTATTGCTATCAGCTTGAAAAAAGCAATACACTCAAAAATTCTGAAACATTTACAAAGCTTTTATTTCAGGAATCTATTTAATTGATTAAATTGTTTGCTATAGATATATTTAAGTATGACTTAGATGTCTGTAAATGCATAACAAAGAAGCCAAGTCTGCTACTGAAATTATTTTTTTTTTAATGCAGTGGCCAGCAACAGGTTTTTTTACAGCATTTATTCCTCCTCATCAGGACTCTGTGAAAAAAAGACACAAAATGCAAGGGGAGAAATTCCCAGTTCTAGTAATTTCACAGAAAAAAAAAAAAAAGAAGCTGATGTGTATTAACTGCTTTTTTCTTTCAATATTGACGTCTGCCTTAGGCACAGATCTTCTAAACACTTACTGCAATTTTAACTTCAAGCATAAAACCAGTCACAAAATCACCCTAATGGGATTATTCACATGCTTACAGTTAGGAACACAAATGTATTTCCAGGCCCGTGCGTCTTCTGAAAAAGAGAATTCCATGCCTTCAATCAAGACTATATTTCCTCTTGTATGGCTGAAGCAATTAGTGCTAGATTGCTGTTCTGGGAAAACTGTCTACAGAGTTATTTCCCAACATCATTCAAATTGTAGGTCTTATTTTGCTTGTTTTCTGGTCCTTCATGAATAATACTGTATGATAAGAGTGTTGCACATGAATGTCAGTAAGAAAATGGTGTGGCTGTAAAAATAAGCTTTGCTAGTGTGTAGCTGTGGACTGCACAAAAAGCACGTACATCTCATTAGTGCCTAAGGAATCAGTAACTTAGGCATTGCCCACAAACAATTCCAAATACCATTCTTCAGTTTGTGCCAATCAGGCGTTTAATAGTGTGAGAGCTGTAAAGCATCACAAAATGTTATATTCCAGTGAAAAATATTTAGAAAGTCCCTTGGTTATGACTGCTTTGAGGCTACTTACTAGTGAGTGCAAATGCAGACAGATTAAAGAGAGATGGAATTAAAAAGGGAGGCTTTACTTCTCACTTCAGAGCCAGCACTCAGTCTGGGAGTTGCTCTATATTGACAGTCCAACTTAGAGACCCCAAATCTCAGGTATCATGAGTGATGAAGTTCTTAGCATAGCATTTCAGCAGTTCCCAAATTTCTACATAGTGTGTAGCGTCTTGCAAAACAATTTCTGCTTTTGAAGGGCAAAATATAAAGATACCTAGAAGATGTTTTACACTAAGTTGCAAAAGTTGGAAAGTTACACTCTGACAGTGGTACTAGAAGAGGACATCAGTGTGGTCTAAGGAATATTTTTATTTGTCAGTCAATGCTTACTTCAAGAAATCACCATCAAAGAAGGCACAGCTGAAGTTGCTACAACTTTTTAAGGGAGAGTGCGGGCCTGTAAACTTGTAAATGAAAGGCAGTAACACGAGACTTTTCCCCAGGCTCTCTGTCTATATTGTTTTCTTCTGGTTGTGCAAGGCAGCTCTGCCTGGCATCCTGCATCCCATCGAAGATGCCTGCACTCCCACGCTCACTGTGGGAGCCTGGTGGTTGGGCATGGGGTCTGGTCCCTGTGTGGTGATGGTTTACACATATTTCACTCAGACTTCTTACCTTTTCTTCCATTACCTGTTTTTTACATGTCTGTTCTAAACACATTAGAAAATGTGTCCTCTGGGGAAAAAAGTTCTACAGGGTTGAGAGAATTTTCATTCAAATAGAAGTTAGAATATAAGAAATTTCTTAACTCTTACTAATCTAAAGTATTGAAAGATCTCTTAATATTTTACTTTGAGCCATAGCAATACAAATGATGGGTCCTATTTTTCAGCTCATTGATTAAATATACAAGAGTTTAGCTGGATCATGTAACATTTTGATTATTAATTGCATATAAGTGACTTCTTCTCAGGAAAAAAAGAATTCTTTGTTAAGAACTACAGCTGGACAAACCCCATAATCTTGGAATTTAGATAAGTGTATATATATTTTTCTGTAGTGGGTTGACCCTCAGTGAATGCCAGACACCCACCAAAGCAGCTCTATCACTCCTCTCCTCTGCTCAATAGGGGAGAGAAAATATAACAAATGTTCATGACTTGAGATAAGTTCCAGGAGACATCATTCACTGAATACTGTCACCAGCAAAAGAGCTTCAAATTGGGGATATTAATGGAATTTATTACTAACAAAATCAGAGCAGGGTAATGAGAAGTAAAACAAATCTTCAAAACACCCTCACCCCATCCCTCCTTCCTTCCCAAGCTCTACCTCCTCCCCTTCACTGGCTCAAGGAGATGTGAAGTGGGGGTCATGGTCAGTTCATCACATGTCATTTCTATTGCTATTCTGGGAGATGAGTCCTTCCCCTGCTCCAGTGGGGGGGTGGGGGGTCCCTCCCATGGGAGACTGTTCTCCAAGAACTTCTCGGACATGAATCCATCCCATGGGCAACAAGTTCTCCATGAACTGCTGAGACATAGGTCACTCTTCCATAGGGTGCAGTCCTTCAGGAACAGGCTGCTCCAGCATGGGTCCCCCACAGGGCCACAGGTCCTATCAGGACCATGTGCTCCAGTGTGGACTCCTCTCTTCAAGGGTCAACAGGTCCCTTCCAGGAGCCTGCTCCAGCATGCATTTCCCAAGGGTTCACAGCCCCCTCCCAGGTGTTCACCTACCCTGGCATGAGGCTCCTTCATAGGCTGCAGGTGGATCTCTGCTCCCCTGTGGACCTCCTCGGGTGCAGTGGCACAGCTGCCTCACCATGGGCTGCACTATGGGCTGCAGGGGAACCTCAACTGCAGCACACAGAGCACCTCCTTCCCTTCCTTCTTCACTTACTTTGGTGTCTGCATTGTTGTTCACATGTGCTCACTCCACTCTTCTCTGTCTGCAATTTCATCTGTGCAAAACCTTTTTTTCCTTGTTAAATATGTTATTACAGAGGAGTTATTGTCATTCCTGATTGGCTTGGCCTTGGCCAGTGGCAGGTCCATCTTGGAGCCAGCTGGCATTGGCTCTGCCAGACATTGGGGAAGCTTCTGGCAGCTTCTCACAGCAACTCCCCCTGTAGACCCCCTGCTACCAAACCTGGTCACACAAACCTAATACAATTGTATGCGCTCACTGGGACTTGATGCAGGGCATATAGGGCAACGTTTCATACACTATCATGGGAATAGTCAGTTTGTTTAAGAAAGGACAGAGAACAACAAACTGACTGGGTGTTTCTTCTCCAGGAAGGTTTCTATTCAAGCACTAAATTTATTTTTTTTTTTTTTTCATTTCTTCTAAATGATTCTCCAAATCAGAAGTTTCATTACTCTGATATATGTGTTTTTCCACCTGAGGAAGGTTTTTCCTCTTCCAGTCTGCATTTTATGTGGTTGTTTTTTACTGAGACCTACACAATGGCTTAATCAATACAAAGTACCCTCTAGGCAATGAAAGACCACAGGAAAGTGCAGCATCATTAAACTGAATTACAGACAAGCACTTAAGGAGACAAATAAGTATTTTGTTACTATAAAGCTTCACTTTTTTATAGCTATGATGATTGAAAATGTTTACAAGCATGCATGGCACTGTGGTGGCAGAGTGAGAAGGCTGAGGCAAGTGCTCTAGTTGAATGGCAGCAAGCTTCTGCTGCATATTGAAACATGGGTTGGGAGCTGAAAACCAGAGCTCCCCTTCTGGTGTGTCTGGAGAGCCAGTGAGAAACAGCCGGCTCACAGAGCTCCCTGACAAGCAGCTCCAGCTTGGGGCCAAGGAGGAAGGAGGCGCTCAAACACTGAGCAAGAAATACAGTTCTCCTTTGGTGTGAAAATGTCAGGGTGAACTGACAGATGAGAAACTGAAAAGCTGGTCACCAAGAAGTGCACGGGTCCCCAAGGACACCTTACAGACAGATAAATGATTTCTACTTTAAATACACAAGTGCCCCCTTCTGTTTTCTCTATTTCTAAAGAGCTCTCACTTAGCTATTGAATATTAATAGCTGTGATGATTTCTATTGAAGTAATTTGAAAAAGTCATCAACCCTTCTGTAAAAAGTTGCTTGTCTGATTTACAACATCCTCCTAATCAAGTTTTTCTTTCCTGTTGCTTAAAAAAAGAGAGATAAATCATGCAGTTCATTGAAAATTCCCATGGCAGAGCATGCATGTATCAACCTTCCTCACCTGACTGACTTTCTGTCAGGATTGTATACAAACACCTTCCTTATAAAATTGAGGAGCAATACTGAAATCCCTACTTCAGTTGATGTAGACTTTGGTTCATCTTCCTTTGTGGGAGACTAGCTTTCTGCTCAGACTAGGGTCACTTATTTGATCTTAATAATTTGCAGCTGGCATAATTATTTAGAACAACAAAATACTGAGTAACTTTTGAGATAATCTTACACAAAGCACATAGCTTTTCTGTGACCTAGAACCTTCTTTCATCTTTGAGGTTGCATAGCTGAAGGAGAAAGTTGTCTTCATAAACAAGAAAAGTCACCCCACAACAGAAAATGTTTTATTCTAGCCTTCTTCCCCTCTGCAAAAATGTGTGGTCAATGGCTTATATCTGTGCTGAGCACACACTTGAATTCCTCATGCAAAGAAATCAAATGTCTATTTGTAAAAGGATCAGGGATGTGTCAATGTTGCTAATTGCATGTAAACCACTTCATCCTGTTTGTGCAGAGAGAGCAGTTGCGTGTTAGAACTGTGCATCTGCATTGCTTGTGAATTTACACAGGCAGATTCTTAACAGGAATTGAATGGCTGGGTAAGATTTTTGGGTGAGTTTTTAAAAACTGTTTAGCATTGGCTTAACTTTGCTTCAGTTGACAGAAATTCAAGAATTCATTATTGACTTACAGGACACCAATTTAGGCTTTGGAAAACGCTTTTACTTGGTCATCACACACATTGAAATTGTGATCCAAAACCAACTACTAGGCTAAAGTGTGTTGAAAGCTGTGGCTATGCACATGGGTCTGGACCTTACTCTTTGCTTCTGTTGATTAAACTGCATTATGATTAGCTACAAAATGTTTCTTCTCATCAGTTATTGGCCCTACACCACACTCCCAGTTCCTTTCAGGCTCCCTTCCTGGTGAAGCAGCAATCACAGGCATGAAGTCTGGGCAAACCTACAAAAGCTTGGATTCATTAGGGGAGGAGTGGAACAAAACGGGTTTTATCCCCTCATTAGCACTGGTGTAATACCTACTCCTGGGAAAAACCCTCTACATGTTTATTTACTCCCAGCCTAGAACTAGAGCTGGTCAGGGAGTGTGCAGGAGATTTCCCTGTTGCAGAAAACTTAGTTTTAAAAAAGCTGCTGCCTGCATATCTGCTGGTGCCCTGGATCTTGCAGGCCTCAGTCTAAATGATTATAAAGCTCTGGCTATAACTGAATGATTTTTTGCATGCACAGCCATATACTTTAGAAGACATACTTAAATGTGGGGGGGGTTTATTATAAGGAACTTGATATAAACAACGGTAGCTGTTGTACTACCAGTATTTAACCAACAGGGAGGAGAAGTGATCTGTGTTGGTCTCCCATGACACAAGAGGTGGCCCATAAAACCAGCTGTTAAGATTCTGTTCTTGCTGTGATAATGTTTGAGTGCTCCCTGACTAGAGAATGCAGCCCAAGAAGGAATGAAATACACTTTGCGTTTAAATGCAGGCGCAATTGTCGTTACCTATCAGCCTCACAATTTATGGCATCTGTTTTTTTCAGCTTAAATTGTAAAAGTGAGCTGGCTTAACAATATGATCTGAAGGATCTACAATGTATTAGAGCTGTCAACATTGCTAAATATCAGAATTACAATGAAATAACTTAGTTGCCTTAAATGAGGAAGACAGAGAGGCCCCAAGAGGGTTCTGCTATTAAAAAAATCCTTCTTTATCTCTGAACTTTGGTTATCTATTCTGTTTCTGCCACTTTGAAATGGGTGAGGCGTGGTGAGAAAGAGGATAGGACAGGTCCCATTCAAGTAGGCACTCTGCTGGTCAATGCAAACGGGAATTTGTGTCAAGGTCATGGGAAAGGTCAGTGACCTAATTTGTTTTCCTGCTCTAAGCAGAGCACTTCATGTGCTCCAGAAAGAGGGGAGAGAAAGACTCAGCTCTTAGGGCAATGTCCTAGCACTATGAATAAAGTGTTCCGTGTCATACACCAAAGCGTTGCGCAGAAAGCCTCTCCTTTTTTACAGCTCTGAATATGATGAGCTTTCAGATCTCCTTGCAGCCATTACCATTAATCCCTCACAAGCAGCCAGCTGCCTGCACCGCTGCCTGGACATCTGTTACTGATATTCAGCCATGTCTGAGTGCTGTACCTCCACCAGCACCCATTGTATATGGCCAGGATGGATTAGTGGGGCTCACTTATACAAGAAATTCCACTGAGGGAATGGAATAAAATGAAGAAGTAGCAGATCAAAGCCTTTGAAAACCAATCATCTGGTGAGGATCCATTACAGGTCTCTTAATACCTCCCTGGTCTGGGCACGGGCTGACACTCAGCTCTCATGGGGGGTGAGCTGACACCACCCTGCAGTGCAGCTGCAGCACCAGCCTGGGTCACGCTGTGCCTGCAGTACTGAAGGGGATGTGGTACAAACCACAGGAACACAGCCTGGTGCCACGGGTACCACATGTCTCAGGCTAACCAGACAGTGGGTGTGAACCATGACATGAGTCTCACAGGAGCTTACTTCCAACTCATTGCTGGCATGATGGGTGAGGGTCAGAGCTTTGCCAGGTGCTGGGCCAAAGAGGCATTTTGCCAAAAGCCCTGTGAGAGTTGATTCTTTCTTTAGGTATCAGTAAGCTGCTTGCAAATATCCTGCCTTCTGCTTCCCTGGAGTGCTGGGGAAGGACAGAAAGGCTACCCTGATGCTTGGTGTAGCCTGGGACCTCTGATGAGAGGAGGCTTCTCAGAGGCAATCTTTGGGAAGTACCAAAGAATCACCTCCCTCTTGCTGGTGTTTTCCCATCTAAATCTCCATGAGATTTCCATCTTTGAATCCATCTAAGGGGCAGAAGGCACTGAGAGGTGGTGGTTGCCCCAAGCAGCCTCCCCCTGTGCTCCACTGCCCTTGCTGGTTCAGACATTGCCCCCAAAAATTTTAACAGTGATGTTTGGATATGCTCACTGGGAAGCAAAATCTGTCAAGGCGACAGGCAGGTGTGGGCAGCAGCTCAGCCTCAATGTTGGGAGCTCCCTGGGCTGCAGAGACAAACCCTGTGAGGCAAGAGAGGCTTCACAGGGTCCTGTTTGCTCGGGCCCCTCTTAGGCAATCACAGGTTTTGGTGGTTGCTGTCCCAGCATCACACACTCACAGAGCAGCTGGGGTTGGCAGGGACCTCCAGAGGTCCAAGCCCCTGCCAAAAAAGGACCATCCTGAGCCAGATGGACAGTGGGCACCTTTGAAAAAAGCCCAGCTTCTTCTTCTTTGCACTGTTTCTTCAGATGCTCATAGATATGGAGATCACTCAAACCTCTTCTCAGGCTGACCAGTCTCAGCTCTCTTAGCCTCTTCTCTTTGGAGAGATACTCCAGTCCCACTTTTCCTATTATATGACATAGTGTTCCTTCCCTGACAAAGGAACTGGCCTATGCACAGAAAGATTATGGTTCCATAAGGAAGTGTGGTACAACAAAATGCCTGTTTAGCAACTTAGTAAATCAAGCAACTAATTAGATGGAGGAAGAGACGAAACCTTGAGGAACATCTTAAATTGTTTAGCATTTGTACAGGTGTCTCCTGTAATTCTAACCTGATGTAAACAAAAGTGGCTCAATCTTCTTCATATTGAAGATCAGCAGCAGCCCTGTCATCCCTTCAGGTATTCAGTCACCAGGATTAACCCTCACTGCATTGACTTTCTGTATTTCCATGCTTCAGTAGCTTTAGGGTGAGGTAAAAAGTATCACAGAATCACAGAACATACTGAGTTAGAAGGAACCCACAAGGATCAGTGAGTCTAACCCTTAGGCCTGCACAGGACCATCCCCAAGAGTCACACCATGTCCCTGAGAGTATCATCCAAATGCTTCTTGAACTCTGTCAGGCTCAGTGCTGTAAGAAAATGCTGAAATCATCCAGTATTCAGGTTGGAGGCAAAATTTCTGCTTGTCTCTGAGATGGGATTATTGCTCTCCTAGCATATTCTCCCCCATGAAGGAGTCCAAATTTAGCACCATCCTGAATCCGTATGTCCCCCTGACATGCACAAGGAGGGGAGAATGAATGCTAGGTCACATAAAGCATAAAACCCCCTTTCTGTACTTTAGAGCATATTCTGGAAACTTTACAGTGTTGGTCAATCAGACTGATTTTCCTTCCCAGTTCAGGGGCTGAACCTACCAGTAGAAAGCCAGTGGGAGCTAGGGGAGTCTCACTGCTGCACAAGGAATGAGCTGCCCAACCACACCAGCTCAGGACGCACATCTGGGAATGCCCAGCTTTGCCATATGCTGCTGTGACAGGCATTGCAAACCTCTGTGCCACAGCCCTGCCTGGCTCCCAGGACACCTGCCTTTCCTCCCTGCCTTCACACAGCAGTAACACCTGACCTCACTCCCAGGGAGAAAGTGTTGAAAGCAGCAGTTGCCTTGGAAAGCACAAAAGCTTTGTTTTATATATAGGACAAAAGGAAAACTAGAAGACTTTTCTCTAGTTCAAGAAACATCATAAGAAAAGAAGTTTTGTTGTCTGTTAAAGCATTGGGTTGTCTCTCTCTAAGGCCCGGCTGGCATCAGACAGCGGTGCCATGGGTAAGAAATTGATTGAGGTGGTTTATCTCAGGCTGAATAGAAAGTGGAATATGTTCTTTTGTTTTAATCTACGTGGCATTTGTTCAGCTTCTTTTATTTGTTAAACCAGATTCTGCAAAGAAGCCTAGCAAGGATTTGGCTAAAACCATGACACTTTCAGTTCAATGAAGTCTTGAGTACACTGATGTAGCAAGTCTGGTTGTACATTTCTTTATGCTGAACCATTTCCAGTTCTTTCTTTTTACCTTTTGTCTGTTGTTTCTTCCTCCAGTTAGATATATTTATGGAGATTTACTGTCCTAGGACCATCACTCATAACATTGTATCAGAAAGTTGACTGAGAAGCCACTAGCATCAGGTACTTAACATTTGTTTACTGTACTCATTAAGCCTTTAATTCCTTTAATTGTAAATATTACATGAAGATGCAAATATGTGGCTGAGCCCTTCATTTCTTCATGAACTTTTTGATAGCTGTAAATATTTTTTACTTTCTTATTCCTCTTTGAAGGAGAAGACTAAGCTGCAAAAAGTGATAGGAAGTAGAATGAAATGTCTCCTCACATCAAGGGATTGCATTCAGTCCTGCCTGCAGTTTGCTTTAAGTTTTACAAAGGTGTAGATACAAAGGTGTTCCCTAAGTATGTGGTAGTGTAGAACTGGATTGAATTTTAACAGCTCAGGGTGGCAAGTATCTGATCTTGGAACATATGGTTGATGGCAGTGAAGCTTCTGGGGTCCAGTGCTACCATCAGACCTGGAAGACCTGTGAGGCAGGTCCTCCAAAAGAGGAGTGCTGAGTGTCTTCAGGAGTAGTCCAGGTTAGGGAAGGTTCTCCTGCTCTGCTCACCTGGAAACCCTTGTCACAGGTCACTCAGTAGCCCGTGGAGAACAGGGCTGGGGGTGCACAGAGGGAGGGAAGAAAACCTTCCACCACAGAGCAGATCACAGACCTGGGAAGCTGAGCTGGCAGTTCAAGGCAGGTCTTTGGAAATTCAGGCTAATTAGAAACATGGTGTATTGACTTTGCTGTGAGACACCCCAGCTTTTGCCATTTGAGAGACATGGTTTTCTCTAGTATCAGTATTGCTCACAGTCTGTTTCTCAAATCTGGGGTTGTTTGCCATCTGTGAGGTTATGTATTTATGTAGATAGATTAAATAGCTCTCTGACACACTGCTTCCATTTCTATTGTGCTAGTTTATAAATTTACATGGTTACAACATTCTCTAATTCAGTGTTAAGAAAAACATCTTTAGACACAGACGTTCATAATATTAACTCCCGCCTCTCCAAGTATGGCAAGCAACTATTAGTAGCATTAGTATTCTATTAGCAGACATTTCACAGAGAATGAAATTCACTTAAATTAGAGCTGACTGAAAAAGGTAATACATGCATTAAATATTAATATAGTTTCCTCATGAAAATATTCAGAGGACACATCAGAACTGTCATTTTGCTTTCTCTTCTGTTTGTGGAATATCTGTGATCATAATTTTCTTCCATTCATTCCTTATTTAATGAATTGGTTATGAATATTTGAAAGTCAAGCTGTGCTGCTGAGTTGTTATTCATCAGAGGAGTCACACAGTACTTTTTACATATTCTTGCATTTATGAAGCAATCCTTACATGTGCTGGTTTAAAATCTTGTTTCCACAAATTCTCTGTGATACAGCTTTGAAACTCCTGTTTTATAAACAGTTGAACACAAACAACTTCTAAAAGTGTCAGGAATTGTGCATATGGGGGTCAGTCCAGCAACAGAGATTCTATCAGATGCAACAGTCCACGTTGCAGGGCTGTAATGAAATAGTAAGACATTAATAGAAATGCATCTCTTCCCAAGTGGCTGTTTGTGTTTAAGTTGAAATCCATTTTTTAGCAAATCTAGGGAGAGATTTATCTCCAGCTGCAGCACCTCCAAAGGGCTATTCATTGCATCTTCTCTTAGACATCTCTGGATATACCAGTCTCATTGCAGTAAGTAATGAGGCAGCACAACCACCTTAGACGTGCCAGTTTTGGATAGCTAATGCTGGGTGAAGGGAATGTCCCTGAACAGTGCAAGTCTCAGATGTTGCACTGGCTGGTTGTTGCACTCATTGCAACCCAAAAATGAAGCCATTTATGAAAATTGCTTCTTGACATAGATACAGCTGACAGCATTGGTTACTCTTTTGGGGGGGTATGGGGGGGTGTGTGTGTGTTAAACTGGAACTTTTAGGGAATTTGTTTATTCATTTATTTAATGAGTTAGGTTTTCTAGTTCAAATGGAGCCATTTCTGTATACTCTCTAATTCTGTGTGGTACTAAGCACTGCTTATTGCACTTGTCAAGACTATTTCAGTATTGTTATCTAATAGTATTGGAATTACTTGCAAAATTTGAGCCCATGGAAAAAATAGCATGCTCCTTTTTTGCCTTTGAAAAAAATCTGAACTTGATACATATTCAAACTGAGCAACAGGGCTTCTGACTTGACTAAGCAACTCCAAATTCAAGATATTTTAAAGTCTCATGGAGCCTCTCATGCATTCTAGAAGGAGTAGCAAATAATATTTAATCAATGCTCAAAGAGATATAATGGGAAATGAGCTCTACAGCATTGGAGAATATTATTACACGAGGTTTTCAAGCACTATTATCTTCAGGAGCACTTGAAATATTCATGTATTTAGGCAATTGATAATTCTGGAGTGCCTCCCAAAATAATGTTGGATTTTTCATTTAAGGCTTTTGAAAGCAGTACAGAGTACTCATTCCCAGAACCTCCAACATCTGTAAGGCAATTTAGGCTTACAATTCAAAAATGGAAGCACTGCTAGCCAATATTAAAAATGTAGATCTTAGCTGTGTTGCAGGGAATCAGATGAATTACAGCACAGTACACACCAAGATGCCACACACTGATCTTTTTTTTTTTTTTTTTGAACAGATGTAGCCTCATGCTGTTGAATCTTCATAGTCAAATAGACACATGAGAAATACATAGCATTTAGCACATTCCTTCAGAGCTGTAACTCCAAGGGCGAGTTAAAATAACTGGCATTATTTCTCTGACTGTTAACAAAAATAAAGTCATACTGCATATCTTTGTCTATCAGTACAGTATAACACATTTATAGGGCCTCCCTGCTTGTTTCTTTTGAAGAATATGCAGTAAATGCTTTCATTTGCAATGTGGGCAGTTGTAAGGACTGTTCACCTGCAGATCAGGGATTCTCCCTGCTGTACAAACAAGGCACAAGGACACGCTATCTGAATGGGCTGAATCAGAGAGGCACTGTTTTTGAGCTGCACACTATTGTACCTTTTAATGCACATTCCGTTTTCTGTATAGTGTTAGAATCTACAGCTTGGCTTTAGTAGTAACACAGAGCTGAAAATGTGACAAGGACTTTACAGACATTAGCAAGAAGCACCCTGGGTCCCAAAGGGCTTGCAGCTTCCCTAACTGATATAGCAGCTTCAGGACAAGCACTGAAACACAAGCAGCCAATCAGTCTTCTAGTCTGATCACCACTCTGTTCTGTAGAACTCTGCATTCTGATTAGTTCTTTGTATTTAAATTGGGAAATTCTTGTAACAATCATTGCCACTTTCTTGATTTATTTTGATGGTGTCTTTTAAAGGAAAGCCAATACTGAAAGGCTGGCCAGCTGGTGAACTAGGTGATGATAACTCCTCCAGAAATAATGATTTCATGAGGTGCAGAAACAGCATGAAAGTTCTTTTCAGAAATATGAAAATGTTTAAAAGGGACAATCTTACAATTTTTTCCATAAAAAAAAAAAAAAGTCTGGCTTAACATTAGACAGCCAAACTGTAGCTATTAATCTGATAAATTCTAGTCTCTCTTTATTGCAGAGCTAGGAGAGAGAGTGGCTTTTCTAGAAATTATCAACTATTCACAAGCTTTCCTGCTTGCAAAGTTGCCAGGTTGGGCTATGCATCTGCATGGCTATTTGGAGAGAGATAAAGACATCTTTAAAAAAAAAAAGATGGCGTCTCTCTCTGTTATGATATTATTAGATGCTTTATGTGTAAGTTCTCGCTTGTCTAAGGTTATTCCATTCCAAAGGTCTTATGTGTTGTCTGTAAGACACTACTGTCCTTGGAATCAGAGAGGTGGGAGCAGACCACTTTTTTTCCAGAATTAAACATACAGTCATATTTATCAGCTTCTGTGCCCCTTTCTCTCTTTACATCTCTCGTTTCTGATTGCATTTCTTATAACTTCTGTCTGCTTAAATAATCAGCATGAGAACAACAGTTCCATTCTACAATAGCTTTAATGGTCTCAAATTATGTTTGTTCCGCCCTGGAACACACAAAATATGGTCTTTGGAAAATATCACGAATCAGAACCGCTGAATTTGTCTACTGTAAATGAGGGAGGGGGGGGAAGGGTTGACAGTGTGGAAATCACATTTTTTGAGTCTGTTGTTCCCTTTTCTCTCTCTGTTTGGAAGTGATCTGCACCATGGGAATATTCACATTATAAACTTGTTGAATCTGTACTTCTCCAGAAATTTTTATGCTTTGACAATGGAGACTGAACTATAGAAATGCATTTAGTCAGAAATTTCTGGCCATTGCTTTTACTTCAGCACTGGGGAAGGTCTGGTTACAGGGGAAGACTTCTAATATTTGGTGATCTGTCTACCAGTCGTGCTCTCTGTCTCTCTGATTTATTTGTCAATTTTTTACTGCTTAGTTATCACACTGGATGATTATATCATCCTGCACTTAAGGTGGTTCAGGACTCTTCAGAAGGAGCTTTTCTAGAAATTCTAGAAATTAACTGGGAAAGTTAGCCTATTCATTCATCCTGGTGCATGCTGGCATGTGCTGCTCCTCACCAGACTAGAATGGAGAAGTGAGATTAGAACTTTCTCAGAGCTCAGAATGTTCCTGGATTTGTCTCCTGTTTGCTGCCTGAATGTGGGGCTCTCCCAGACACATACTTGTTTGTCTTGCTTGTGCAGACTCCTGGCTGTGTGGGGAGTCTCTATCCTCCCCGAGGGCATCTGGATGCTGCTGGCTGTGTGATACCACCAGAGCTGTGGGAACAGGTGTCTTCTTCCGGCTTTTTTCTGCCACCCCTTTTTCTGCTCCAAAAGCTGAGCACACCATGCTCCTTTCACTTCATCAGATGCCCCCCCAAACATCCCCTTTCAGCACAAATGGCTATTCAAGTCCTCATGCACAAGTCAGCTCGCAGAAGGGTTCTGCCCTGCTGCTGTCTGGCATCCCCAACCCAAGCAGCAGTCTCAGGATTCAGACTGACAGAGGAGCAATATGGTCAACAGTTGTACCTTGTGCTAGGATTGTCCCATTTTTCAGTGTCTTCATTCTGGCCTTTCCATTGACGGCACATCTCATGGGCCCAAAGCCATTACCTGGACAGGTGGCTTAGGTGATAGTCACAACTTCTTTCTCCACATGTAGTTGTGAGGCTTTTGTTTGCCTGTTTGCTTAGAGTTAACAGAAGATGTTGAAAAGGCAACTTCTAAAATAAAAGTTTATGAGTTTATTTGCTATGCATGGCATATTTACATACACCTATATAACGAGGTGTGGGAGTGTTGCAGCACTTCCCAAGGACATGCAAGCTCTGCCTCAAAAGGGAGACCTATATAAATAAATTCCTACGCATAAAACTGCACTGATGCTCATTGATCCTGTTACACCAAAGATTTACATGACAGCCTACTGTTTTTCTGTCCTGGGGGTTATAATTCTCCCATAATTCCCACCAGTCACCTGACTTCACTGTTTCAGTCTTGCTCCAAAAAGAGGTGGGATCATCACCTCATTGACATCAGTGGTAAAACATCCATTAAGTTCACCAAGAGAAGATTTTTCTTAGCCCTTTTATACAGCTCTAAATCAGGAGTTTGCATGTGTGTCTTCAGCAAAACAGGCTTTTGCATCTCTAAAAAGAGCTGTGTTGCAAAGACAGCACAATGAGAGACACTACCCACTGTAAATTAAATAAGGGGACTAAAAGGAGATAGCATGGTGACTTCTAAAGAGAAGCAAAGTGTGAGGGCTGTTGTGCTGAAGTTTTTAGCACATATGGGGTTCAGCCCAGGGCCTGACCACTCAGCTTACTCTCTGCTTGTGTCATTGATGTTCACCAAGAGCAGGAGTGTCTCATCAGGTCACTTGCTTTGGAGAATGCAGTTGGTGCGACTCTGATGATTTTCTGAGGGATCCTCAATGACAGATTTATTGATTGATATTAAGTCACAAATGCTATAAACAAATGCAAACCTCTCCTCTGCTGCACAGAGAATAATGCAACCAGAAGCCACTTCTCTAGTGCAGGGTCTTCAGACACAAGAAGTCATAGAATCATAGAATGCTTTGTGTTGGAAGAGATCTTAAAGACCATCTTGTTCTAACCCCCCCTTCATGGGTAGGGGCACTTTCCACTAGATAAGGTTGCTCAGGGCCCCATCCAGCCTGGCCTTGAACACTTCCCAGGGATGGGGCATCCATAGCTTCTGTGGGCAACCTCTTCCAGCACCTCACCACTCTCATAATAAAGAAATTATTCCTTATATCCAATCTAAAGAATTAGTCTAAATTGCCTAAAAGGTGCAACAGATGAAGAATTCATTATGCATTCACTGGGAAATTTATGGCCGTAAGCTGAGACAGGAGAGATTCAGATTAGACATTAGAAAAAGATTTTTCACTGTTAGGGTGGAATATGTTGTCCTGAGAGGCGGTGCAGTCACCAAGCCCTGGATGTGTCTAAGAGGCATCTGGATGTGGTTTAGGGATTACAGTGATGGTGCTGTGTTGACGGTTGGACTTGATGATCCTAAAGGTCTCTTCCAACCTTGTTGATTCTATGATTAAAAAAAAAAAAAAAAAAGAAA
>VXBX01009535.1:153163-266986 GCA_013400415.1 Scytalopus superciliaris
AAAAAAAAGAAGAAAAGATGGCATTAAACTATCTGGTGAGAGAAAAAAAAAAATAGACAACATCTGTCATTCCTCCTTACAAGAAACAGCTCTGTACTGTGCTCTTTTTCAGGAGGGGATTCACCTTTGTCCTATGTTCCACTTTGGGTTACAAATAGAGAAAAAGAATCAGATGTCCAAGCACAGATGATGTCTTTGTTGCAGAATCCAGCCCTAGAGAAATTCTGAGAACATGTCACCAAAAATGTTTATTCCTACTTTTCATGTTACTTCACTGTAATATCACTAGAAGAATCCAAAAGTAGGTGACAAATAGAATTTTAATATGCAGAATGTTATTCATGCAGAGATGTATTTTGCTTAGATATGTTATTTAACCACATTGGCAAGCAATTGCATTATGGAAATACTGTGAATGAAAGGCTAAAGATACTCAATATATTCATTCCTTTGTCTTTAGATTTCTATGTGCAATTTAACTGCAAGACCTTTCAAGCCTGAGAGAACAAAAGCCATTACTTGGAGACACTGACAAGGTAAACTGTAGAGTCCTAAAATTTTGTAACCATACTTTGAGGTCTTCAAGCTTTAGAAATGGAATTGAGCTCAGAGACAAATGCATGTGCAAGTGTACAGACTTTGTATCTTGCACCAGGCCCTGACTGAAGAGGTCTACTGCACAAAGCAGCACAAGTCATGGCAGCAAGATGTCAAGCTTCTCCCTCACTATTTATAAAGCCAAATGACCATGAATCTTCCTTTTATACCTTTAAAATTAGTTAATAACAAGCAGTCATGATATAATATAAAATAGATCCTACTGAGGGATTTTCCTAATTCAGAGTGCCCCATGCACACACTTTGTCAGTGCAGCCAATGTTTGCAAAAGTCATGGTCTTGACTCCAAAGGAATGAGTTTTGTGAGGAGGCAACAGAGGCTCAGGGTCTGTCTAGAAGGCCACAGCCAGAAGCAGTTCAGGTTTCATTGTCTAGTCTGAGCACCAAGACAGCACCAGGTCTAAAGTCATCCTCCAGTTATTCTTGCACTAAGCCACATATCTTGCAGAATCTGTACTGGTTTCCTTAAGAGAACTGAGTCTGAAGGGTCAAACATCTTTTTTTGCCCAGGGAATTTCATCCCAGTCTTGACAGATAAAGCTTCATAGTTAAGGGCTTGCTAGCTGCCTGTTTTAAAAGAGCTTCTGGAACTTTTAATGTGATTGTTCTCCAGAACTGATTTTTTTAAAAAAACAAGCAAACAAATAAGCAAACAAACCACACCTCTGTAGACTATGAAATGCAGTTCTGCATTGCCTAAGGCTGGAGGGAGCCACCACAGGCACTTCAGCTAGTTGGGAGATGAAAGGCATAGCTCACAGCAGCACTCAGTGCTGCAAACTTCACAGAATAGAAACTATAAGCAGAATATAAATAGAACTAAAATTTAGCTATCAGTAATATGCGAGGATGATTAGTCAACTGATTATGAAATGCCATAATCTTAACCTCATGAGTTGCTTCATAGAGACTTAAAGGGGGGAGAAGTTCTGTTTTCAGAAATTAGTATTTTTGTGAAATGTGTGTTGAAAGCCAAAAATATTGACAGGCGTCACTGGAGTGAGGCAGAGTAGCATAAAATGCTGCAGGAAATAAATGCTTGGAAGATGATGAGAAATATATTTGGGCCAATTTGCTTTTTATTTATAGCCATAAATTTAGGGGTTAACTCCAATCAATACTGACATTAGAATTTAAAGACAGAAAACTACTGAGAAAGAAATGAAGTGATTGAAGTTTTATGCCTCTTTTTCCTGATGCAGGAAGGTAAAAAGAAAACAAGTTTCCAGAAACAAAAATAGAAATATGAAATTATTAAATCCAGAGAAAATTGGCCAGAAAAGCACTAGACTTAAATGAGCATTAAAACAGCACCAGCTTGTTCCTGGGGATCTCGTGCTATTTATTGCATGGTTTGCTAATGAAAGGTGCCAGACTCACTCTTCTTACTGTGTAACAACACACCAAGGGGTTCTGGATAGAGTACAGGATATACTAGGGTGTCTCAGAAGCATAGGCAAAGCCAAATAATGCCATCTGGTAGCCAGGTTTTAGTGAGTAAATGCAGAAGCTGGTGGAAGGTTATGACAAGCACACCAGAGCTTAATAACACAGTGGCATTAATGTTTTCTCCCCTGCCTGATTACCCCAACAGAAAGTAGGCACCAGCCTGTTCTCTGTAAAGGATTCAATTGACTTTTTTTAGTTTGGTTGGGTTTTGCCCTGGGCATGCTGGTACCGCATTTAGCATGTTTTGAGCGTTGGTCATATAATGAATTAACAACAAGACATAAAAACAAATCCAAACTCTATCTTCACAAGGTGTGTGCTGCCTAGAATTAATTTTATGCAGACAAACTCTACTCTTTAGCAAAAGAAGAAAATCAAAAAACGACTTTTCTGACAAGTGTCTTCACTAAGCATAAATATGACATAAAGAGGTGTGGTTTTCCTTGTGGTCCTTTGGTGCAGTTCACACCTCATGTACAGGACTATCAAAATGTTTTACCTGTCTTTGCACTCTGACATGCCTGACAGCCCATGGAAAGGCAATAATACTTTCAGTTTTCTGCTCCCAGAAGACTCCAACCAAGTGCTTTGTAGTTTACTCTCCTTTATCATGCCCTTTGATGGGTCACTCCCACCACCAAAGGTTCTTCACAGCATCAGTATCAGGGTGAAGACAGTTGGTGCAGATGCTCATTCTACGTTAAAGGCATCATCTTGTACCTGACCTAAGAGGGTCAGGATAAGGTTTCCTTCTAAACGAGCTGTGCGAGATCAAGTTCTGTTTGACTCTGTACAAATAGCGCACAAATATTGGCTGCCATGAAGGATCTATGAACTGTCTTGCTCCAAACCACCCAAGTCGTTCAGGGTTGACCCTGAGCATATGGTGCCTGGACAGCCACAGGGAGCCAAAAACCCCTTCCCCCTCTGCATCCAAGCCTGTGTCGCTTCCCATGCACTGGCCACATGCCATTTGCCAAACTGCCCCTCTGCTGCAGCTGCCACTTGGCTGGTGAGTCCTGCCTCCAAGCTGCCTGATGTGCAGAGCCAGGGCAGGGACCCACCAGAGCTGAAAGGCAGGTGATTCTTACAGACAGCTCTTCCTCAGGGATGGAGAGCCACAGGGAGCCAGTCTGTTTTGGGAGGAATAAAAACATATTTTAACTTTTATTGGGAATGAAGTTAAGAAACAACCATGCTGTGGGTTGAAGACTTGTTCTGGCCTCTGTTAATGAGTAGATAAGCTGCAGCATTTTCACATGGAAACCTAAATCCATAGTGGTCGGGTCTGAAACTGGCTGTGGACTGTGCCAGGTAGAGCTCTGCCAAGGGAGACACCTGCACGTTGTTTTCCATCAAAGGCAGATGGAGAAGGAGCCATCAAGGAAACAACTACATTCTCAAGATTCACTCCTCTGCAGCATGAATCCAGCATAGGCAAGAAATGTTGATCCCTGCCAGAGACATCATCTGCTGCAATTTTTATTTGAGGATCAAAACTGCCCTTTTCCTAATGAACTCTTTGGTAGATGTGGAAGCATTGAAGCTGGTGGACTGGTTGTGAAATCCCATAAAGGAAAACCGGGAAACAGGTCATGAATTGTTCAGCATACAGAAATGGTGCTTACCTATGGCAAGCTTATTACCCTTGACTTTTTAGCCTTTAGAAGCCTGAACAAATAAATGTAAGTTGTTCACACTATGCACAGACCAATGAAAACAAGCAATGAAATAGTGTTATATATATTAGGAGATGTCCTTTAAATGTCCCCTCTGGCTTGCTGGATAATGCCCTCACGAATACTTGTAATTAATGATAAGAACTGAGCTGAATACTTTCTAGTGGCAGAAAATCATGTTGAGCTAGGCCCTGTTTTTTGTAAAAAGGGAAAGGCTGATGCCCCTGCCTGGAGTACATTTGCTTGACTTGTGCACATGCAGTGGGCAGAGCAAGCCAGGTGGGTGCCCATCCCACAGGTTAGGGGTCTGATTTTGGCATGTGCCCTGTGGCTTTGAGCTGGCCTTTTCTTCGGCCACTCGCCCTGAGGGCTCAGAGGGCTTGGCAGGGTTCAGGACCTGTGCTGCTCTGCCAGCAGGGCTCACACTTGACATGTTGGAAACTTCATCAGCCAGGCCTGATATTCTGTATATGAGTGTAAGTTGGAAAAGGAGACTGTAGGATATGAAACTCTAAAAATTTTGTACAAAATATGCCCTTTCAGCCAGCAGCAAACTGAGCCAATGTCCATGGCTCCATGCTTATGAATGCAATCCTCTGGGTTAGGCAAGCATCAGTCTGCCAAGCTCATTTCAATTAACCAGTACCTTTGCAGCTTCTTGCAAGTCATGGTGGTAATTGTTTGAGAAGTCACTTGAAATGAGAACATCCTCAGTGTTTTCATCTGGACCTTGGAATGAATTTGTCTAGAACATCATTCTGGGAGCTACCCCAGCTGCCAGAGAAGCTCAGGGGAAGGAAGGATGAAAATTCAGCTTCGCTTGGTTACATGAAGCACTGAGCTGCGGGCTGAATAGAAGATCAGATATTGAAGGCTGAGAAGCGTGAAGTGGAATTTGGTTTAAAAAAGCCTGGGTCAGATTTCAAGAGATGGTACCATAGTGTTTGTCTTGGAATTCATGAAACATTGAACTAAAACAGAACAGAAACTTCTCTCAGAAAGCATCATTCAAATATCCCCAGCATTTTTATATATATTCTTTAAACGCAAATAGGCTTGTTCTGGAGTGCCTTAAGTTATTCAATGGGTGCTTATTCAGTTGTATTCTAGAGGAACTGTTCTGAGGCATGGCAAAATGTTGAATGCAACTATCATCATAATGGAAAAAATGTGGTATTTCCAACCAGTCTACATACTTCCATATCAGAGAAGAGTTGCAGGACGTGCCATGTCAACCTATGGAAAGCCTCTCATTTTCTGCTGGCATGGTGAAGGGCCCCCTGCATTTTCTTGCACCCATTTTTTATCAATCTATCAGAACATACGGAAATCTGCCAACCTAGGATATTCTTTCACCCCTCCATACTTACATACTCTGCACAGTAGCTAATGTTCAAGCTGGGAGTGCTTCTGCAGGGCCTGTTTGTCAGCAAGCTAAGCTTTGCAGTGTAAACCCTGTGGAATCACATAGATAAGTAGAGTTTTCACCCCTCTGGTCTTTCTTTGAGCCATCCAGCTTGCCTTATCCTTTGGCGCCTATTTCATCTGACTGTCTTAAACAAGTGTGACAAGACTCCTGACATTATTGCCCAGTGCCCTGGTCATATATTGCTCTAAAAAACGTTGAAGGAGAAATCAGATGGTTGAGGCACCTTCAGCTCAGCAGAAACTGAGCCCTCCAGGAAATATTTCATTGAAGCTGAGGTGATGGGTGGAAAAAGACAGTAAGCCTGGGGAGGGAAGAAAGACATATTTATTGTTATTTTAAACACATGTACTTGTCTTAATTCATAATGGGAATCTGGATGGGAAGCACAGCTGGGAGGACAGAGGGAGAGGCTTATTTTTATTATGAAAATATGTGCTAATTGTGGCTCAAAGCATGGAAGGAGGATGGGACAGTATATAATGGAGAAGCCACCTGCAATGGAGGTGGGGAAGGAAGAGAAAAAAGGCACTATATTTTTCTATCTATCAACTGCAATTATACCTATTTCTTCTCTAGCAACTGAACAGCAGCAAGGCAGCCTCAGAGCATTGAGTTACTCAGATTCAGCACTTCTTCTGGCAGCAGCTTTTATGGCTTGGTTCTAGCACCTTTTATTTAGACTTGTGTGAACGATTGGTTTTGGGTGGAATGAAATGTTTCAGTTGACCCAAAACTGATATTTGTTTGCACTCAGTCCTCTAAAAAGCATATTTGTTCCCTTTCAGGCATCAATTTGTATTATGTTTGTATTTGTTTAAAGCCAAGTAGGGGAAATGCAGGGAGGCATGATTTATACATGTAAGAAATTGGAAAAAAAATTCTCTTCGTTCTCAGCAATGCAAAATACAGGAATATCCACACCGCTCTCCCATGTTGTACGAAAACTCTCTTTGAGTCTTTTACTTTTTGAGAAACTTTTAACCCACAGGCTAGGGGTGATTCTGAGTGTCAGGGTATCTGGCCAGGACTCTGTATCAAATACCCACTATGTACTGGTATTGAAGCTGATAATCAGTCAGTTGCTCTACATGTTGGGTAAATGTACAAATGCTCTTTTCTCACTGACTATGGTAGAGCTCCATCCAAAAAAGATTTACTTCATCAAGAGAGACCCACAGCACAGTGTTAATTAATCTCGAACTATTTGGCAGAGATAGTTCAGGCAGCAACTCAAAGAATTAATAGACAATTGGTGCTGGTCTGAGTGTTACTTTATTTTCATTAATACCTAGAATGTAAATGTGGATCATGAGCACAATGTAATCTGAGGGCCTCAGATAGAATCTTATTGAGCTGTGCTGGAGGGGTTCTAGCACAAGTGACAGGACACACATCTTGTTCTGCAGTAAACCATATAAACTCCAATGGGCCTGGTATTTCTGCGATACAAAAAGAAGCTCCACTATTTCCAATTATTATTCCAGTAATTTCTAGTAATATTCCTCTTAACCTAAATGATTCAGCCCTGCTCCTCTGATAATGGTCTTGGACCAGTGACCCTGAAGAGGATATACAGCAGGATTTTTTTTGTTTGTTTATCTTTGCTTCTTTTAAATTTTCTGGGCAGCTGAAAAAGCAAAAGGGCACATAATTCCCATTTAAGGCCTCCTGCTTTCACCTTTGCAGAATCCTGCTGTGATCCTAACTGTGTTGTTTAGGTGTCTAATACCTTTAAAATCTACCCCTAGAACACTTCATCCTTTATGCAGCAAAGTACAGTATTTTATGTCTGGCTGAATGAGAAAAACGCACATTACAGAGCAGACAAAAAGTAAAGTTTAGGTGGTTGCTCTCTGAGCTTTAAGAACCAAAAGTCAGCTTTGATGAGGGAGGGAGGAAGGAAGGAAAGGAAAAAAAATTAAGGGTATACTGATATACTGAGTCTATGGCCAAGATTTTCCTACTCTCCCACTCAAACAAGAGTTCTCATTGTCTGGGCTTTACGTGAACTGTCATTACCACAACTTGAATGCTCTGTGCAGCTTACCCACTAAACACATTTAACAGCCCCTGATAACACTCATAACTTGCCTATGTCTAGTGGGATAATTTCACCATGAAAAACACTAGATAGAAAACAAACTCTTCTCTGGCTCATCTGACACAGTTTGACATGGCAACACAGAAAGCAGATAGATATAGCTGGGATTAATATACAAAAGCTCACAGACAAAACACTTCTCTCAGGCACCATCAAATGTTCTGACAATTTTTTTGTTCTTCACACCTAAAAGGTGGCCAGGAGGTGCTCTTGAGAAGAGCTTTACTGTGAATTTCATTGAGCTCTGCAGTGAAAAAAAGCTCCTAAAAGACCATGTGTGAAGCAATATAGAGGGTGAGTCAATTAGAAAATCATCTGTGTCATGTGATGCTGGAAGTTCTGTGGCTGGTATATATACTACAGTTTTCCCATAAATAGAAGTGAGGAAATTGTTGTTCTAAAACTTGAATGTGTAGCTAATTTGAGCGTGATCTCACAGAAGAGGGTTGTTACAGAGTTCCTATTTGTTATTATTTGATGATTAAGCATAGCTTGTACATCTGAAACTCTTTGTCTATTCATTCCGCTTTTAGACTTGGAGCAGCAGATGCCATACCAACTCACAACAGAAGATGATTCAAGCAGAGATTTCTGTCTATTTTGGGGATTTGCTAAGGCTTCCTCATCCCTCAGAATTCTGCTCATTAATTCCTTGACTGCTGTCATAAATCTTATATTTTGATAACTTACTCATTAGTCCAGACATGCAAGCAACATGCAACCCTTGGCAGAGTTCAAGACCAATCTATACATTAGATAGAAAGCAACGAAATATCTGGCTTCTTCACTGGAAATTTAAGCCTGATGCATTTACATATTGTTTTCCACTGCCCAGAAAAAAGAAAAAAAAAGGTTGATGCTTGGATTTCCTAGGTTCAGTTCTTTATTCAGTCAGGCTGTACTTTACTCTGATCCACTTTCATTTCCCTTAGTAAGAGTTGCTGTTTTCTAGTGAATAGACAATCATTAATCATACATTGTATCTTCAAACACAATCCACAGATGCTTTTCTTATTCTAAAGGAAAGCCCTCCCTCCTCCTCTGGAAGTGCCATATTTTACAAAAGGTTTCCCACTACTTAGAGACTAACCAGTGACTGGAAATTTGTGTCTCCAAGGGCCATGGACTCAAGAAAATGAGACTGCCACCAGCTGTTTAAGTTAAAAGTGATGTCATTGTTGAGATTTGTGTTTCCATACACACGAACAAGATAAGCACTGGTCAGGAAAGAATTTTTTGTTAAGTACCAAATTATCTGACATAGTGAATTTTTAGTCAAGAAAATACACATACAAAAAGTCTTTTCCAGCACGAACAGATGTTAAAAGTTTGATCTTTGGTGTATAATCTGTAACAGACATACAGGAACTGGAAGGAATTTGTGAAGTTATTTCATTTTATATTGTAATGCTTGTATGATGAGAATATGGTTAACTGGGAATACTAATGGCATCATCAAAGGCCAGCTCTTTTACTGTAGTGGAAAGTAATCATTAACCTATTTGTCTGCTACTTTGCAATCAAAATTTCAACAGGAAAACTGCACAGCCTTTTTGTGGAATCTTGACATTACAATGAAATTATTTTTCTTGTATCTATTCAGAGAGAAAAACAAAAATAGGATTTTTTTGTCCTTACATCCCTGAAAGTCTTCCTAAATCTCAAAGTCACTGCCTAAAGGGATCAATTTAAAAGGGGCACACAGGGAGCAAGTGAACAACTTACATGCATGTTACTAGTTGTATGCTACTTTTTTCCCATTCACCATGATGAGGAACACACTTTGATTTGGACACTTTTAGTCTGGGCTGCAGGCATATTGTCTAATTCCACTGCTTTAATGTATGTAGCTAAGTGATTGCTATAGCACCAACATTTTTAATGATGATGAGGCTCAAAATGAAATTACATAATGAGTTATTCCCCAAGAAGTGCTGCAGGTGGCTTTTGTGAATTTTCAAAACAAATATAAAGTGATGTTTATGTTCACACATTGCAATGGTCCACTGGGAAATCCAAGCCTTGACCATAAAAGTCCACCCTTTTCCTTTTAGGTCAAGTGAAAGCACTGTTGAAAGTATTGAGGAATAATCTGTTTTCTCAATAGAAATTACATGACTCCCCTGCCTTCCTAAGATTTTTTCCATGTCTCAGATTTTACGATTGACAAAATAATGACAGCTGCATCCTTTCTAATTTCTTAATGGAATGCAGCCAACACTGCCCAGGAGGACAAATAGCCAGAGTTGAGGCGAGCTTAGAAGAGAGGAAGCTCTCACAGCTCAGGAAAACAAGTACTGTAAAAGCTTCCTGAAAATATATAACTAAAATATAATTAATAAAACAGCTTTGAAAGGAGGGAGTTAAATTACTGAGTGTGGTTGTGATCATTCTCCTAGTTTGAATTACTCCAGTATAAATTAAATTAAATAGGACCTGGACTGCTAATTAACTACCCTACCCACAGGTGATCATAGTATGTGCCATGTAAAATCCCTGCAAAAGCAAAATTTATACACCTAGAAATGACAAGTATGCATATTAAAACCATTTTTGCAGTTTACAAGAATAATAAAGTCCTTTGATAGCTAATCAGAAAAATGGGAGGAGCACGGAGAAAATTCTGTACACATTTAGAAGCAATGACTTAGACAACATTTCTCTTGAATTAGTTTATTTTAAAGGAGAACAAAGGGGTTGTCCCACTGGGTAGCTTTTCAGCAGGGATGCCCCGCCTGCCTTATTTCAGATCTGCAATATTATGTGGTTTCAAATTAGTGGTAGCACTTGCAAAACTAGTAACACAGACATTTTGGCTTGAAATCTGACTCCAAGGCGGTGAAGGGTACTTAGGATCTACTCTGGGATGGGTGGAGAAATACAGTATATTTGAAACAGAGTTGATATTTGTCATAATGGTGTCACTTTTAAAAACCTCACTGTATTTTTGTAGGCTTAGTTTTTAATTTTTTCTTTGCCTCCCTGTTTAGAAGTTGCTTTCCACTTTTCTAGCATCCCTGTTTCCTACCTCTTTTGTCACCTGGCCACTTACTAGATCCTTGGTTTAGCTTTTCTCTGGCTTTGAGAAAGAAAAAAAAAAATGGCCAAGTATCCTAGCTAAACATGCTCAAAATACTATGGCATACTACTTATAATGCTTAACATTTATAGAGTCCTCTTCCTCCTTAAGTCCTTTGCAACACTAGTTACTCTAAGAACAATCCTGCATTATCAGGAACTGACTGGTTTAATAGTCCATCCGTCCCCTTAGTGTTGTGAAGGAATTACCAAAATATCCTCTTAAGGCAAATGTTAATTCCTTTAGCTTTGCAGGCAGGAAAGTTGACTTCTGTTGCTATTCCACATCAGTGTAAGTGCCTCTTGTAACACATCTGCTGGCAGAAAAAACCTTGTGCATGATGATTCAATGAAGTTTCTCAGTCCTACTTATCCCAGATATCTTGATAGGCAGGTGACATTTTGATGAACAAAATAACAAATGTCACTGCTGTGGTGACAGACATATACAATATTCCAAATATCCACTGAAAGAGAAGTGTTTAATACTGGAATGAAAGAGGCAACTGCTTGACAGGATTTGAACATGTATAACTATAATATTTTTAGCAATGAAGTCAATAATATGTATCACTATCACATCTATCATGGTGCTAAAGTAGTTTTTATCAAGACTTTCCTAGATGCTACTCTAGTATGGTGATTGTCAACAGATATAGTATAGCTGAAAGACTATGTCACAAATACGAGCACTTCTTTTTTTCTGAGTTACATTCCCGATCTCCACTAAAGGACTTAAATTTGTTTGTGGTGATGAAGGTTGGAGATCAAACAGGATCCTAAAGATTGTCACCATGTATTTGTTTTGCTAGCTTAATGCTGCTGATAGACCTTATCTTAAGCTGGCCTTAAAATCACCACATATTTGGCAATGTTTCATTTTTCATTCATGGTAGCTCTCAAGCTGAAACAAAATTTAGGGGCTGCAAATGGAAATGGAATGAAGGCGGAAAATGCTGCTTATGTCAAACTCCACAATATTCATCTGCTGAATTATTCACATGTCTGATCAACAGCATTTGTTTTTATCAGTGTCTATCCCAGGCTGGCCTGCACAGTCATTTAGCCAGACTCTCACTTATGCTGGGAAGCAGCAACCTGAACTAAGGAGCAGAGGAGGAGCAGAAGCATGGGGCGAGGTTAGATTTTCTCTTTCTGATCCACTTAACAGAAATCAGAATATAAATGAGCAGTCAGGTCACTGCGATCAAACACATACGCAGTGTAGTTCAACTGATCTGGGGCTACAACACCAAATTTACACCACATTTCTTCAAAGTCTCTGCAATGGGAGTGTCTTATTTTGTTAGCAGTCTCTCTTTTTGCAAGACAGGTAATCCACAGTGATCCACAATCATACAAGCAGGCTTTCCCCAACTTCATTCATACTGCTTAAAAGCTTTATTGCAATTCTAGGAATAAAGACGCTCACATTTCACTGACTTAAGAGAGTAGGTTTATGCACTGTGCCATTTGCCACCATCCTGACGGGCCTTTTGTGTGTGTGTGTGTGTGTGTGATAAATACATGTATTAATGCTAATAAAACACTTATGGAGTTTCCCAGATGTAGACATGGCCCCTTAATCCTTCCCTGTTCTGCTGGGGATAATAATTTTTACAACATGAGATCACTTGCACCAGTGAAGTGCATTTTAACACCTTTTGCTGTTATCTATATGAACTGATGATCCTAATAGAATCCCAGCAGTGCATTTAAGCTTTATTTCCTAGGTTAATCAGGCTAAAAGACAGTTAACTAAGTTTCCCAAAGGGGGCCTTCTTTACATTATAAAAAAATAAAATAAAGAAGGCACTACTGGAATTGTTTATCACCAGAAATTTTGCTCATTGAGAAAAGAAAGGGAACAATGCTATACAAAGAAAGGGTGTTTTTGTCTTCTAGTGGAGAGCACGGCACACCATTAAAAAAAAAAAAAAAAAAGAAAAAAAAGGGGAAAAAAAAAAAATGAAAATTTTTCTGAACAAAGAAGTCATGCCCGTCCCCCCCCTTTTTTTTTTTTTTGATCTTTAATCCCTTCTCTCCCAAGTAGAATGGCAAAGGAGCCCTTCTCTCTCTCTAATAAATAGCTAGCAAAAGAAGGCATTCAATGCTACGTCCCTTTGATCAGCACAAAGCTGTCAGCTCCTGCCGCTTTTTTTTCTTCCAGCTCTTGTTCCTGGTTAAAAGTGGAAGTAATACCCCCTGAAAGAAATACCCTAGGTGTCCTGCAAATCATCAATCCTATTTTTTCCCTTGTTGTTTTTCAGTGGCCCACCCTCCTGGCCTGAGCAACCTCCTCACTAACACCCCTCTTCCTCTTTCCACCCTTTTTCCAGAATACCAGTTTCATTTGATACGCAATTCAATGTGCCAGTCTGACCTACTGGGACCTTGCTGTCTGAGACTCTACCACTGCGCAGACAGGGGAAACCTTCCTTCTAGCAATAAATGTGTTTACTTCCATTAATATAGTTTCCTGTAAAGGAATTACAAAATATTTCATAGACACAGCAAAGGGATTTTTGGAAATTAGCTTTTAATAATTCATGATACAGCTCCAACTTTAAAAAAAGGCACAATGCAAACAACGAATAAAAAAAATTACAGGTTGTGCTTGACCGAGTGTCTGAGATCCCATTTTGCTCCAATCTTCAGGCTGCTGCATTTCAGCGACATCACTGCATCTCAGCAGTAAACAATCTGCAAATACTGCTGCTTTCAGACAGGTCACTCACCGCATTTTAAAGCAGGCTCCTTGTTTAGTGCTCAGATTATCTGCAATCTGCATTTCTGCTCCTCACAGTGTCAGGACCTGATACACAGTTTGCAAATACTATGCAAAGGAAATAATTCACAAAGGCAAACAATTACAATCAAGTGTAGAACATGAGAGTGGCTGGTAACAGGAGAGCAGGCAGAGGCTTTGGTGTCTGCCTGTGTGTATAAGGGGTTGGAGGGGGGAGGAATGGGGGAGTAAGAAAAAGCGACTGTATAAAAGAGCATTATTACCAGACAATGTCATCTCCTCAGTGACATGTAATGGTGTTTAAATACCTTAGCCATTTCCCTCTGGTGATTGCTGCACTGGGTGCGTTCTGAGGGCCTATGGAGATATGTTTTTCAAAAATCAGGATGGAGTGAATGCCTTTCGTTGTTCTGGCTGCAAAATGTCAAACTGCAGTGGAAAGAAATACAGCATTGCAGTGGTGGTGCACTGAGGCCCCCGGTAGGAAAGCAGGAGCTATTAAGTGGAAAATTCCTGCAGAGGACGTGTTTCCATTTCTAATGCGAAGAAAGAGGGTGTTGTTTGAGGCTGGCAGGTCTGTGGAAAATACAGAAAACACAGGGAAGATGAGAAAATGACCTCATTGAACTCTGAGAACTTAAGCAAACAAACAGCTTCAGCCAACATACCACATTCTTCTGCCCAAACAACAAATTGACCTATAAGTTACATAATCCCCCAAAAGCCCCCATGCCTCGTGTAAATGTGGGGAAGGAAGAAGGGGCTGTTCAGGGAGCTGTAGGGGCGTGGAGGACAAGCAGTAAAACCTGCTGCATTAGGAAAGACTTTCTGGGGGTGAGCTGCCTGTCCTTCTCACAGCATCATCTTCCACCCCAAATGGGGTACTCACATGAGGTTCAGGTTTAATTGTGCTTTGAATACCAGCAGAATGATGGCACTACTTGTTTATTATAGCATGAACTATTTCAGTACAGCATAAATTTTCCATTTCAAAGGATCCTGAATGCCTTCAGGGAAGGGACTAGGTTTTGTGAGAAGAGGGTGGCCTCTCTAAAAGTTGGTGAGGGGTTCATCTTGGGGACGCTTAAAAATGTGTTCTTTGAACCTGAGGGGCGGACTCTGGGAAGGATGTTTAGGGTCAGTGTTTCCCCCTATAGAGGGCCCCTGTAATGTTGACTTGGACTGCCTGTGTTACCATTTTATATCAACTGAACAAATCCTAGTGTAAAAATGCAGGGGCTAACTAAAGGCCATGGGTTCTTCTGGGGTTGTTGTTGCTGTTGTTCCACACAGCTGCGGCCTGGCAGAAAAGGCAGGTGTGTGACAGTATCCGCAGCATCAGACCGTGCTGAAAGGTTTGATTCGTTGTACAAACATTGGCCTCAGTGTTTTTCCAATACCTAATTAATTGAACATAATATAAAGTTTTTAATAGGCAGAACAGCAGATAAACCATAACTCATAGTCTGCAATAATATTACTTACAAACCAGAAAGGGCTTTTCTGTTAGTTAATAGTAGGTATTTGCAGTGGAAACTTGTTTTCATCTACCATGTGATTCCAACATGCACTTTTAATGGATAGGGTGCTTTTTGCTCTTGTTTACAATATTAAAATCCTGTTGTCTCCCACTTGCAGTTGATTTGCAGCACAACCAGAACCTGCGTTTTGCATGGACTTTGGCTCTCATCGGCATGTTAGTTCCGAATGGTCCTTGCAGTTTTAAAGACTACATGATGCTTTAAGGACACGCGTAAGTATAAATAGAAAGTGTTTGATCTTGAAGGTGCATCTTTAAATCATATGCAAAGGAGTGTGCAAGGTTCAAATTCTAGCAGCAAAAAAAAAAAAAAATCAGCTAACACAGGACTCACAAACTACAGATCCACATTCAAATTTCACGTAAGCTGCTATTTAGATCTAGTGGTTTGATCCATTCTGTCATTAGGCATCACTAGCCATAAAGGCACTGAGGCAGAATTCAGAAAACCCCAGCAGCTAAAAGGAGCTGACTAGATTCTGTGCTCAGGTTGCTTCACCAAAACATTTTAGAGCAAGATAACATGAATTACAAAGTAATTGCTGAGGAGAAAGTGAGACCATTCCAAACTCAATCCAAAATGGAAGTCTTGCCTCTTTGGAAAATATATTTAAATATTTTAATTTTTTTTCCAGTTTGACATCTCCATGAAAGTGGAGAATACAAAGCAAAAAATGACAGAACTACATATTACAAAAAAATCTGTACATACAAGACTTTCAGCATTATTTTGTAGACATGCTTTGAGATGCTTGGAGAAAAATCAAAAAATGTGGCTGAAGATTGGAGCATGTGGCTAAATCAAAACAAATTCTCCCACAGCTGTTGAGTATTGCTTTTCAAGGCTCCAGATGCCACTTAGTTCAGGTATGGAAGAGATAGTGCTGTAGTAATACAAAGAGGAAGTAATTCTGATCTGTGTAGTTAAGATCTGAAAATCAGAATCCAGTGCTGTTTTGGTGTAACCCCAAATGCCTGCTGCATCTTTGCAGCACAAGGGCAAAAAGACTTTCAGGAGCTCCACAGCATTGTGTTATTCCCTTTCTGGGAATGTTTAACCAGGGCAAACTATATAGTGCAGCATTTCTGCACGATGCCATGGATTCTTTCTCTTTTCCTTGTGCTGTGTAACTAAGGGGCACTGTAAGGGGTGCATAACTTACAGACGAGAACAGCTTTCTCCTCCACACTCTAACAGGAAATAAAAAGCTCCCAAAAAAATCAAAGGAAAAGCAAACTTTGTGAATGACAAAAAGAAGTACTGCCAAAACAAAAGTTTCCTGCACCTTATTAAAGGAAAAAGGTGGATTTTTGCTCATCCTCACCTTGTGGTTGCAAATGGCAAGAAAAAGATGTAAGGAGCTCCTCGTCATTACGGTTCTGGAGTTTAGCACCTATTGCAGGATTAACTCTTCTGAGGAGCGCAGGGCTTTGGCTACACTGCTTTTTATAGGGGTTTTTATAGGTTCTTTTTCATAGTGGACTCAGCTCATATCATAGCTTCTGCTTTGCATTCAGTTTACAAGACCTGAGATACCTAGAGAGACTTCTAAGAGACTATTTTAAATAAAAACATAAATAAATCTGGGTGATGAAGTACAAACCTGAGCCAAGCAGACTGCAATCAAGCCACATTTGGCTCCTGCCAGGGCACCTCAGTCCAGCCCTGCATTAAGATTTCAGAACTGTGCAGAAATGCCTGGTCAAACTAACTTGTGCAGTAGTTTCAGAAAGCGCAAAAATAGATAATAGAATAGACGAAAAAATTAATGCTTGTGAGTTTGCATCAAAACATCAAAAGACATGGAGTAAAAGAGACAAATCATTGATCAAGATTTGGCTTTTATTTCTTTGTTCTTTTATTTTAAATCATCAGTTTCATTACAGTTGGGAAATGTGTGCTGTCAGCATGCCCAAGCTCATTCTGATCATAGTGGAAATAGAAAAGTTGGTCTCTGACCACTGATGGATGATTTGACTCCCCAGCATTTTGCTAACAATGGTCATGCGTCTGGTTTCCTAACATTTGTAAATCTAAGAGCTTGAAAGAAGTTTTGAAATCACTGTCTATAGAACACCTAGTGTGAGTCAGTCTCCCTCACTGTTTTGCAGTTCACATGACTCCTGTTCTGGACAACGGGAGGATGAGGACCCCAGGACCTGACGAAGAACAAGGTCACTGTTTTATCTGGATGCAGAAAGAAAGGCCTATTGGCCTGTTGATCAATGGTTTCATACTGAGACGGGAACAAACTAGGAAATTTCACAGCAGGATGTATGCACAGGACTTTCATGAATAAGAAGTGTGTAATCTGCCCCAACACTGACAAAACAGAGGCCCTCATCTGTCTCAGGAGATGTAGCTCAAGATATGGTTCCTGCTTAGGAGCTTTAGAAGGCAACAAGAATTATCAGGTGTTTAGAAACCATGCCTAGGGAAAGCACTGAGCTTTCCAATGCATGACAGGCAACTGAAAGGAGAAGGTAAGCTGTGTTTTCCATGTCCATTGGAACAAAACTTGGCTCAAAGTATATTAAGACAGAATTATCTTGGACTGTATTAAAAACCATGTGTTGAGTGATAGAAGGAGGTACAAGTACAAAAGGGAAAACATTCCCCTGAATGCAAATCCTCCCACATATCAGAAGAAATACATAAATCAGGCAAAGTGTGGGGCAGTTTGTGCTTGGAAAAACGTTTGACTCAACAGGGAATTGACTGCTGCTCAGGTAGCTTTGACCCAGCTGGGTGCCACCAACAACTCATGAAGAAAACATGGTGGAAGAACAAGCCCAACATTTGAGAGTGATGGCATGACAGAAGGCTTTGGGAGGTTTGTTCACAGCTTCTGGAAAGATCTTTTATTATGGCACAGTTGACCTCTACAGATACATACATTTAGGCATTTTTTCTTAAAGCAATTGATCTGGCAATAAGGAGTGCTTGGTTAGACTTTCTGCAGGCTAACCTGCTGCAGTGCAAGAGCCTTTACATGGAAACAAAGCTAAAAATTACCTCCTCTGTTGAAACAGTCATTTTCAACAGAAATTCCTCCAGTTTTACACCAGTGAAACAATTTAAATGGCATGTGAGGCAAAACAAAAGAGATACTCAAGATCTGAGTCAAGATCAATCAACCTCATGATTTCTCTTACCTAAGTCTTATGGAGAGCTCTTTGGAGATCATTAATTTCTATAATATGCATTACTAGAAGTCCCTGGGGTCCAGGGAGAAGCAGTAAGAGAAGCTTTTAATATACTCCCTTTTCTGCTTTTAGTTGTGGTTCTTGTAAGTGATGAGCATGATGGTAAACTCACTCCATCCAGCATGGTGGGAATGTTACCTAGTGTCACTAACAAGTATTTAGTCTGATTCAGACCCATAAGCCCCTCACCACACAGAAACTAATTGAGAGGATTAGGGCACACCAAGACACTCCAGCTCCACTCCTGTGGGTTTGGGGAGAAACAACACATTTAAACATTCCAGCTACAGTTCCCTTGGCAACGTACATAACAACAACTCAGTAAGACTATGGGTTTCTGTTTTCTTAACCCTTCAGGACATTGACTGAATGAATACTTCCTTGAGGAAACTGTTCAGTCAACCAGATATGCTCAAACACACTTAAATATAGCAGGCCTTTTCTCCTTAGAGAAACAACAGCAGCTGAATTCCATGTCAAACTGATCTCCTCCCCTAGCATTAAAGGGTCTAATTCAAACACACACATATACCATTAGCAAACCCTCCATGAAAGTCTGGATGAAAAAAGATAGTAAAAAACAATCCCCAAATGCCCATGTTTCATATCATTATAAAGCTACTGTGGATCAGAGGACACAGAGAACAATACACAACATTTTATAAAGCACATAAGTACTCTTAAGAAACAAAACAATATTGGCATTTGTGTAGATTATAGAACACAATATTGTTCTTGTCAGTTATAGCAATAATGATGTCTATAGCAACTTCATAATGATTTCTCTGGGAATTTAAAATAAATTTAAAATACTTCATAAATATTAACTAATATTAACTATGAAATAATAAGGTTTACATCATATTTGTGAAATACATGAGATATGCTCCAAGTTTATTCCACTGCCCAGTGAACTGGAGTTTTTTTGTGACATTAAACACATCTGTTCTTTAGCAGTGACTGTTCCTCTTGTGCTAAAGTTTGGAAGAGGTCCCTCCAGCTGAACGCATGTGCAGAGTCACCAGACCTCACATGCACCTCCCAAAGAACTGCTGTAGGCTTTGGGCTGTTATTAGTAGGCAGAATTATGAAAATGCTCACAAGGCCTCTGTTAATAGCTGCAACTCCAATGGTACCCTGCAGATTTATTGAAGACACTGCTCTGTTTCCTAGTGTCTTCCTCAGAAGTTTAGGTTTATGAAAGCAGGAAAACCGTTACCCTGAAGTCTTTTGCCCCAGAGTGGGGGTCATCAAATGATGTGTAGCAATTTTCTGAAAAGAACTTACCTTTCTTCCTCAGCATACAAGATGTGGCAAGATCTAGCTTTTTAGGAGAGCAAGAAAAAACACCAGTATCTATGTTAAAACTATAAAATAACTATTCCTTAACCCCTAGTGCACTGATGCATACTTACACAAAGGAAAAGATTGAAGCTACAAAACTAAACATTTGTTGGTGCAGTCTAAAGTAATCACAGTTCATAGCAGAGCTTTCTCCCCCCTTTCTGTCTGTAAGCTTTAGTTTTTGTTATTTTCAAAAGGAGCCTGCATAACCTTCCCTTAGAGCCATCTTGTGATGGTGAGGCACCTTGTTGCATCTATAGCTTCAAGCAGATAGAAGAAAGAGTAAGTACACCTGCAAAACTGTTGAAGGCTCTTTAGTCTTAAACATCTAAGGTTCCATTGCTCCAGCATTGCTTTCCATTGATAGAGAGTGCTCACCTTCTCTGCAGTATCTCCCGTGTAAGTCTTTGTGAAGCACACCTCTATCCTCAGCCTTAGCTCACAACCGTTTGTTAAAAATTATGCAGCATCCTCACTAACACGTGGTTGCCAGGGCATCCTTGTTCCCTAGCCAACTACTACACTAACGCTTCACTGGCAGCCATCCAGCTGTGCTTCATTTAGGAATCTCTGTAGCAGTAAAGGATGTGTTTTCTCAATTTACAGGAGAAATAAGTCAGTTTGTTGCTTGTTTCCTGAAGACCCTAAGTGTTTGGGGAAGCAGTAATTTTTCACAGAGGACTATGAGACAGGGAGCCTCTTTTCTTCGTATTTTTTACAAACCAGAATTTAAATCCTTCTGCAGAGAGCTGGGATTTTGCACTAACTCTGCCTCAACATATCAGTGTGGCACTGTGTGCAGACCAGAACAGGCACAGAGCCATGCACGGGGATGCCCTGCACATCTGCGGGGATCTGTGCAATGTGGTCATATTGTCTTTCCTGGGAGGAGAGAGGGTGTCTTAGCAGCTGCTGCTGCTTCTACAGGTCCCACTTCACTAAAGATTTTACAGCATCACAGCAACATAAATCCCAGCTAACATTGCTTTCAATGGCAAGTTTTCTTGGGCCAACTGCATTTAAGATGGAAGGAGTATGCTGGAACTAGATAGCTATGAAAGGGCCTTGCTTGCCATTTCAATTAGTGTTGGTGACACCCAAAGATGTAGCAGTGCTGTGGCTGATTCCAGGCAGGACTTCTGCCAAATGGCTTGAATGGGCATTGGTTGCAGGAGCTGACTGCAGGGTACACTGTGCCAGCAGCCAGCACAAACCACTGCCAGGACAGGAGCTCATGTCCAGAGAGCACCCAGCGCAGTGCCTGGGCTGAACGAAAAGCCAGAGGGAGGGTCTCACCAAGAGGACAGATTGACAGGTTTTTATTGCTCATGCAATGATTCTGCTGTCCCTCAAAGCCTCCAGGGTGTCACTACTCTTTAATTTTTCATTCCTAGAACAATTAATGAGGTGCATTTATGCCCTTAGCACTGTACAGTGGCAAATTTATAGTCACATTCATGCAATAAGTGCCAGATGAAGAAAGGAGGGAGCATCCAGATGGAAATAGGATTTATTTGGTTATATATTCCTGCTGTCCCCAAAGTAGAACAAGGTCCCACACTGTGAGAAAAGGACAATTTAGGCTGAAAAAAATTAATAGAAAGTAGATGTTGCCATCACTTCAGCTGTCACTCATAAAACCTGCTGCTTATATACCAGTCCTTTTATCTGAGAATTAATTCAATCTAAACCACATGAACCCTGGAACAGGCAAGTGGAAAGGGCAAGAAAAGTTTCCATTTTCAAGCTCCTTATTTTGAAAAGGCAAGAAATAGAGCCCAGTGCTTAAGACCATGAGAGCATCACATGTTCTAGTTTTGAAGGTCTCTTTACAACCTTAGGCAATTTGTTTTAATAGTATCTATACTATTGTGCTAATTTGGACAGCAGTTTACAGTCAAATCCCAGCACCCTTCTTATCCATAGTACTTATGTTTTAGCTTACACTCTGGCTTTAGCCTGGGAGAAGCCAACCAGGTTCTCTAGACAGAAGTCAACACAAATTAAACACCAGTTTTCTCCCTGCAATATAGATAAGCCTCACCGAAATCACTGTTCTGAGACTGCAGGCACAGCTCCTGAGGACAGCCCAGATGCAAGCCAGGTCTAGTTCCCAAAGCATAGAGTGGATTAAAAGGTATGATTGCAGTTCCAGCTAGTGAAACTTTAATATAGTTTGTCACAGGTGAGCTAAGAATTACATGCGTTACTAGCACCAAAGTAGAGATTTTTGCACTATAAGGCTGACTTAGCTATTGATTCCATGTGCTGTATAATAGAAGTTTTTGATGCCAAAGACATGTATCGGACTAGTTCATGGGTTAAGTTAGCACACTGTCAGTGCTGTACATTTATGTATATATAAATATACATATACACATATAAAAATACATAAGGACATATATATATGTAGTGGTCCTGTATGAGCAACTGAGCTATTTATGGTCTAGTCCTGCTATGGGAAAGGACATAGTGTTTGCAATTCATTATGTCCCCAAAGAAATAATAAACACTGTATCTATGCTATGAAGTAAACATATAAGAGGTCAGAAAAGCAATGTAACAGCAAAAGAAGAGATGTCAAATGACTTACAGAGCCACATAAAGCCTTACCCTGGTGCCACCCAAGAAGGCCTGAGCATCAGTGTTCATCCCTCAGGACTGCACCTACAGCTTTAGCATTTCAGACCTAAGGAAAAGGGGGAAAACATAAAGAAAGGCAATCATTTAGCTTTTGTTCACTGTGTGAAAGGGGAGTGTGCAGCTCCTCACACAGTCCCACAGGACATGCAGAATGCAGTGACTTGCTCTATACAACCTTTAAGTGGAAGAATGTGCAGGCGGCTAAAGTGTTTGTGATATTAATTAAAGATTAGAAAATACTCATTTAGGAAATTGTCCCTTGGCAGGGTATTTCAAAATAAACTAAACATATCTCTTTCCAAACTGATGGAAAGGGTTTTATTTCTCCATTTAGTTAGAGAAAAGGGGATTAAAAATGCACCCTGGTTGGGATGAAATGGGTTATAAAACTGAAACACAGAGAATTTTAGTTCAGTGCCAACAAGGGTCCAAATTAATGACTTGTCCTCTAGTTTCAGGACTGAAAAATAACAGACATCTAGACAGAATAAAGGTTCATTTCACATAACAATCTATTTGAAAATTGGTGTCCCTCTTCCTAAAACACAGCAACAAAAAATTGTCCATTATTTTAGTTGCAATTAGGAAAAAAAAAGGTTACAATGTTATTACCAATATTATGGCTCAGTGGAACACACAGTTGCAGGACAGATTTTTACCAAAAGACAGACTTTTAAAATTAAAACAATATTTTGAGACCATATTGTATCCAAACCTAAAACTTGGAACATTCTGACCAATTCCATTCTGTATAGACCTTAAACATCAAAGGTAAATGAATATCTGGAAAGTCCTGCATAACATACAGTTTTGCTGATGAAAAGTCATGCACAGAGCATAAACTGGTATTAATAAGTATACAAAAGAATGTATTATCCCTCACAGCATATATAAATGTTGGCTATAGTTATGGTTTTTGGAAGCATTGTTGTCATGGTTACCATTCAGCTGTCTTTATGTTTTAATATGCCTTGTTTTGTAAGGTTGAGGTTCAATTCAAGTTCACATGAAGCAAATCAACTGAAGTTTTCAGATGTGGTCTCTAATTTAATGTGCATCGTTTTCTGAGAGGCCAACATAAAATACTTTTGGCATTACTTTAAGAGATGTCAAGCACCTTCAGATGCAGCAGAAGCCAAAGCCCTGTATGCAGTGACTCAGTCATGAATAAACTCCCAAACTGCACAGTCCACAGCGGTCTTATTTTAAAAGGCTATAAACCTGTTTCAATGTGTAAAGGAAATGTTTCTGTACTCCTGCAGGCTGAACCTACCACCATTAGACACTAAATGAACATGTCATTCTCTCAGCAGCCTTTATTTATTTGTCTGAAGTTACAGGAATGCTTTACTGTAATGTAAAACATGAACTTAGTTCCTATGTGTAAAAACAATAATTTAATACCTTTGACCCATTGAAATGAAGATTTCCCCTTTCCATTTGCAAATTTCCTCATGTTCAAATGTTGGGAGTGGGGGAGTTTAAAAAGCATTTTGCCTTTGATAGTTCACTAAAAAGCTGGAGTTTCAAACCAAAATAGAGAGACTCAGCAATAAACTAAAAAAAAATAAAAAAAATAATCCTGGCCAAGGTAATTGAGAATTATCTCAGCTAACTCTGTGTGGGGGCCGCTTTGCCCTCTGCAGGTAACCCCAAGGAGGCAAACTGACAGGTGAACATCCTTTTAGCTTTTCTGTGGGAACAGAAGAACCTGCTCTTCAAAGTAGCCTTTTTACCTAATTCACAACCTCAAGCAAGCCACCTGGATCTGCAGAAGACTCAAGGAATGGCTCATACCTTGCCTTTTCATAATTTATCTTTAGCTGAGCAACCTGACAGGGAGGTGTGGATCATTTTTGTAGCTCAGTGCAGAGAAGCGGAGCCTGCTCCTAGGAACCTTTGTAGTAACATTCCAGTATAGCTGACTCCTCTATGAGTATATTACACTCAATTTAGAATTAATTTTAATTTTGCCTACTTTTGGTTTTGGCAGAAAATTGGGAAAGGGTAGAAGGGAAAGAAAGTTCTACAACAGTGTCTCTGTGTTCTAGGCTCAACTCATATGTAGTCTTTCAGCTTTTAGTATTTTTAGTTCTTGACTTCTATTCTCTCAAGAGTGGGCACAGGCAAGGTAGCTGCACCGGCTGTGCTCCCCATGGCAGGTCTTCCTCTGCCTTGAGCACTCACATTCTCCTAGGAGCACTCAAAGACTGGTTTCTCTTCCTTTTGACTGCTAGGCTGTTGGTGTCTTTGGTTTGCTTTGTTTCCTTGGGGACATCCCCCTGCAGTGGGACGACTTGGAAGCATTTCTTTTCAGATTGTCTCTATGCATCTATACATCTCACAAGTGCACAGGTTGTGACTGTGGAAAAAAATCTCCCCTTTCAAATAGTTGCAAAATTCTGAGATACCAATTTAACTAAAAGAGACAATTCAAAGTGTAGGATACAAAATGCAGCATAAACCACAAAGAGAACCAGGTCAGCATTTGTGTTGTATGAATCTGTGCATGGTCACCCACGTCCTTTGTGCACATAGAGAGCTGTGTTTGTATCAGTCACGTGTGTTGGTAATGTCACAGAGGCACGTAAGGAATCTTATCATGGATTTTAGAAAACAGACTTCCACCCCTTCACCTACAAAGTATTTGTTCAATTTATTAATTCTTTTCTCTTTCGGAGACCCATGCAGACAAATAAATAAGGTTGATATGTCTGTGTATGTGTGTATTTGCAATCAGAGATACTCAATGTAATTCATATTTTATCAGACACCTCAACATTATTTCATGATTTCATTTCACAGTGTGCATTCTTTATGGCTTTTCACCTGCTTTGATACTAAACGCACCAGTGAATTATAAGCTTTATTTCCTAAACCCTATAGTTAAACATCATCAGCGAGCTGAAGATGAGTTGTAAGCAAATTGGATTGAAGGAGGCCTCTTTGGCCCCTGTTTCCAATTCCAACGTATGTTCAGATGAGTGGAAAATGTTTGCTGCTAACCTCAGTGCAGAGCTTCCAGTTCACTGCACAAGTGATGCACTCCCATACACTTGATGATGTGGTCTGTGATCTATGGAAAGGGGAAGAGAGCTCTGAGGTACACCTATTTGTTATGCTGGGGGCTCTGGAGGCCCCGTACCGTGCAAAATAGCATTTCAAAAGTCACCTTCTAGGTCATAGGAGGAGATGGCAGCAATAAGATCTCTAACCAGGGTGTCTTTGCAGAGGAAGCATCACCTGCCTCTGCACCGTATTAAACACTGAACTGATCAAGCGACGGTCGGGCACTGCAGGGTCAGCCTTCTCCTCGAGTGGGTAAGTTCACAGTGTAGATATGTGAGAATATTTTTATCACAAGCCCCAGCTTTTAAACAGAATATCAACAAAGCACTAGCAGGGGGTCTGAAAAACGAGGACTACCTTTTGGTTTGTTCATTAAAATCAAATAATTATTTAGAGTATAACTGATCAAACTCTCTAAAAAAAAGTCCTCATTCTGCCTGCTTGATGTTAAGCAGTAAATCACAGGAGTGAAAATATCCTGGAGCCCTTTATCATCTTCATTATCTTCACTGGTGGAGTGAGTGAGTGAGTGGAGAGGTGTGAAATTCCAGCAGAGAAAAACAGTTTTAAGAGGAAGTGCTGACATGCAGGCTACAATTAGACAAAAAATGACTGCTGACATTTAAAAATCATTACAGAGAGGAAATTGTGAGTATAATTATGTCATCATTGACACTGTTCAAGTGTGCTGATGCATTTTTGCTGATCAAAATCAAGTGTTTATATTTGTAAATAGAATGCACTTAGCAACTCTATCAATGGAAATATTCTAGCCAAGAACTACAGAATATGGAGCCAAGTCACTTTCACAAAAACTTCTCTTTTCTTTTTGTTGATTTTCAGTAGTTTGATTTGAGGATCATTTCTTGGTAACAAAATTGTTTCTTTTCATTTAGTATTTTGGATGACAGTTTGATTGAGGGTTTTTTGTAGGGTTGTTTTGGAGTTTTTTGCATAGAACAACAGGATTGGCTGTTCAGAAGCAAGCAAAGGTCCCTTCTGCTAATATGTGTCCTGTACCAAGGAGTGGCCATCAGTGGATGCCTGCAGGAGGATATAAGAGAACAGTAAGTATATAACGATGTTAGCTATACCAGTCTCCCTGTTTCCAAAATCTGCTACTCAGGGACTTCAGAGACTGCTCAAAAAAATCAGAATAATGAAGCCTCTCTGACTGCCTTTAGAAGTAATCTGATACTGGAGTCAGTGAAAAGAGAGACACGATGTCAGCAGGTGGCAAAATATGTAAATGTTATCATTTACTTGGAGAAGAGGAGTTTGTTGACTGTGCAAATACTGAATTCTTGGCACTGCATTATTTAACACAGTTGTGCCTTAAGCTCTGTCACAAGTCCTTTACCTATGACACATGTCACTCAATGACAGGGAAAAGTGACCAATCTGTGATATGTACAAGTGCTCAGCTCAGAAGGGGCAAAATACATGAAGGGGCAATGTCTCTGACTGATTCCAAAACCTGATTTTTTTTATCTTGGAAATTTTGAAGATTATATATAATTGCACTTTATAAATGTGCAAACAGAATTGCTTACAAGGGCTCCTGAGGGAAGAAAAGGTCTTGGTTTCTGCATTGAGATGTCCACAACAAAAAATGTCTACCAGTGCTAGTCCTCCTGAGGTTGGCATTTTGTTCACAGTATTCTGGAACATATTTATGGTGGAGATTAAGAAAAAACCCAAAAATTGTAAACAAGATAGAGGATGCTTAATAATGAGGTACTCTGCATTATCAACACAGTTATTTTTGAAGGCTGTGGCAGAAACAGAAATATAGCTATTGAATGTCAACTATTCAGGCTAAAATTAACTACTCCTCAGCTTCAATATACTGAGCTCCAAAACTCACCTCAGTATCTCTTTGCTGTTTTTATAAGAATTGGTTTGTCTGTCACTTTTCTTTCTTTTTTTTGTTTGGCTTTTTTTTTCAGTCTTCACATTATTGACTTTGCCCTTTGGGAAATGGGTTTTTTACAACTTACGTATTAATTTTCTGGGTGTACTCCTGCAGCCAGCTTTTCTTCCTTTGACATTGAGTCCATCAGTTTCCATCAGTGTCCCTGTTGTCTCGATGTCAAAACATATATCCAGTCAAATTGTGTTAGCAGAATAATGTCAAACAACTCTATAGTCACCACATCAGCGAAAGAGCTGCTTTCATGATGTCATTTTATGATTGGATGAATACTTAATTCATTTATAGAGTTATAAGGACTTCCATGTCAAAACATAGAATTCTTTGTGCCATTGAAGTGGTAGAAATCAGTAGTTATGGAACAATCCACACTGGGTGTCCTGGGAGAGGCCAGTCCCACAGGTACTTAAGATGACTGCTCATTGCAGCAGGGAATACTGAAAAACCCATGAAAGACTGAGCCACAGAAATATGTAATAAGGCTTCACTAGTACATAAAAATACGATAGAAAGAACAGTGTTATGTTACTGTGAATTATATTATAACATTTATTTGTAAGGTTATTTTCATCTTTATTTTCCTTTTCACTAATTCAGGCCTTTCTAGATTTATTTTCTCTTTGGATTCAGAGTTTTACATATGTAGTCTTGGTAGAAAGCTTATTTAATTACTGATTATACAAGCTAAAGGAAAAATGGTTTTCCCATTCTCTGCCTTTTTCTTTTCTTTTTTTTTTTTTTTTTTTTGAAAGACAGAACATAAAGAAATTCATCTTTCTCTGCACAGCAAACTTGTGCCACACAGAGAATCTTTTTAAGCACATCATTCCAGAATGGCTGAACTCCGAATCTAGGCAACATCTAATAGTTTTTTTTCTTTAGTAATCTCTAAAGCGTATTTTAAAAACATTACTTTGTCTGAAATTTTGATAAACACAAGACTGACACAGGATATTGCTGAGTATCAGGACTGTCAAGTAGTTAAAGCCCTATTCTTACCAAAGGGAGGCCACCATAAATCAGTCACTGGACCATTTACAGTTCACCCAAATGCAAGAAATTCAGCACCAGTCCAAGGTCTGACCCCAAAAGCAGAAGCAGGAGGGGCTGTGAGAGGTTCCCCGGTGCACCTCAGCAATGTGTCAAATGTACATGTGGCCTTTGCTTTTAATTTAATGATGATAGTGTTTCATAGGAGATTTTTATTATTTTTTAGTTTTATGGTTTTGTTAAGACCGTGATGGTTATTCAATAACTTCCCAACAAAATGTATCCACCTTCACTTCTGAAGACCTAAAGTCCCTCCTTGACCTTTTTGGATACCTCAAATCCTTCAGTCTTTCAGGTTAGCCCCTAAGAAAGCTTCAGCCTCTGCAACACAGCAGTCTGTGTTCTCTTTATATCACTTGACAAGCACAAGCGGTGTCGGTCTCAGAGTCTTGCTGGGTGCTTTGTCTGAGGCAGAAGGAAAAAAAAAACATTTCCCAAATGAGACACTGCATCAGCAAAGATATTAGAACAAATATGGTAAACAATAAAAAAACCAACAAGCCCTTGGAGACTGAAGGGTGTCTCCTTATATTGTCTGCATTGCACAATATTCTGTATAGTTTATGCTTTCATTGCAAAACAATTTGTCAGTGTCTTATTTGCCAAGACATTGTCAATATAACATAATGCAAGTCATGAGCTGCTGCTCTGATAGTCCAATCCTGTAAGCTGTCTTCATTTAAGCATTAAGGCCCCCTTCAACAATAAAAATAAAAAATCTATTTTGGCAGTTATTTCCTCAGACCACTCACACAGTGAGGTGTGACCTTCAGAAGTGACCCAGCAGTGAGTAAATGTTAATATTGAAACACCTGCAGTATTGTTTCCTTGCACTGGTGCTATCCACAAAGCTAGTGCAAACAGCAAAGCAGTGACTGTACAGCAGAATGATTCTATGGAAGGACTTTCAGTATAGCAGGAGAAGTCTCCTATATGGAGTTATAACAGTCAGTGCCATTTCATATTGGTTGGGTTTGGTTACATGGAATGATCTACCCTGTCGGCTTTCAGACAGGGACCAAATTTAAAGCCCTTCAATCTCCATTGTTAATAACTATCTATCAAAGTCGTCTTTTTTCATCACCACACCAAGGTAGGGGATTTACCAACACACTTAAAAAAGGCTGCAAAGTCATTAAAACAATGGAGCTCCGCTGCTTGATGCTCTTGCTATATGTTCAGTAACAGTAAGACAAAAGGATGCTGTCTGATTTTAGTAAAACACGCTGTAATAAAAATTATTCCTTGATCCATTCATTTGAAAGGCTTCAGCTGAGCCTGCAACTAAGTTATACTGTCATAAGTGAGACTGTAGCAAGCAGTCTCAAAAACTGTTAAATCTTTCAAATCCATGAATCCATGCTATTTCTGCTGTACAATGACTTAAATGAATATATGACTAAGGTGTAGATAAGAATATGCAGCAGCAAGTCTGAGAGCCACTGTGGCTAAAATAAGAATAATTTAAAATTAAATAATACGATTTATCAACTAAAGATTTAAGTTATAGAAAGATCTCATTGTCTTTCCCCACAGTCAAGTACAACCAAAAAGAAGATTGGGAAATCTGAAAACAAGGCAGCAGAGTAACAATCCAGCAAAGAATGGTAAGAAAGGAAAAAGATGCTATCCAAATTTGAGTGTTGATGTATTTTTGGTTCTGACAATACTGCTAATTAGCACATTTAACTCAGGTTTTATTAATTAAATTTCAATTGTTACATATGTCAAATAAATTATGCAACCTGTAAATCTTAGTTACACTGTTAATTGTTATAACTTTATGATCATTTTGTGATGCTTTAAATCAGTGAAACATATTTTTCAATTTTAGAGTTGATCAGAGCTGGTGCCACTTTCAATATAACACACTGCTTGTACATTTTAACAGAACTTAAACCGTTAATGATAGTATTTTGATTACTGAATTTTAAATGCTAAAAATTTTAGTATCCATAAACAAACAAACAAAAAAAACCCAGCAGTGTTTTAACTCTTCGTGCAGCAATCGCTTCTGGTTGAACAATTGATATTAATTATGTAAGCATGCATCATTCATGCACTGGGATTTTATGCTCATCACAACAGTGAAGTAGCTTTAGATTTAGACACAGATGCAGTTGGCAGAAGAGCACTTGTAGTGAAACAGCTCAGGAGGCTTGGCTGTTGTCATGCCAGGGCATTTGTAAACCTGGTTGGTTCACTGTGCTCAGATAATGGAAGTCAGTATTGTTTATAGACATTAAGAGGCTGCATCAGTGTTATGACAGTTGAATGTCTGGCTTCTCTTAGCATCAGTTCATCCTCTGCTTTTAATCAAATGTTGAAAGCATATGTTGGCATGTCTGGCGAAAGCAGCCCTGTGAGGGGGACTGAAAGAACTATCCCTGTGATAATGTACTGGGCACTGGTAAGACTTCAGCTAAAGTATCAGGGTCCAATGATGACCTCCAGAAAGTTGTTAAGTGACAGGAGCATACCATTAGAAAGAGCTCTGAGAAGAACCAAAAATCTAGAAAATACAATTTAAAAAGTAAGATTGAATAATAGGAGATAATTAGTATGCAGAAGACTGGGATAACAGTCTGCACATACAGAAAAGTTTGGTATAAAAGTGAAGACATTATCTTAGAAGATAGGAAGAAAGGTGAAAACAACTTAATTGGCAGCAAGAAAGACTCATACTGGACTTTTTAAGTAAAAGCTTTCTAGTGGTAAGAACCAGTTCAGGCACAGCTTGCTCTTTGGCATGGTATGAAGGTGCTCCATCATAGAGATTTTAAGAACAGACTGGACTAATGTAAATCAGAAATGAAGGAGGTGTGGCTGGGCCTGTGCAGGGCAGTCGTTAACCACCTCATGTCCTCCGCATCTTAAGCTTTCTAGAATGCAGAAAGTGCTCTAAAGTGCTGCTAATCTGGAAGTTCTTGCAAGACCTGGCATTCAGTAATCCTCTGCTGCTCTGCACCCTAGGAAGAGATGAAACTCCAGCTAAATCCTGATAATTCCTAGCCCTTAGCATGATGTGTGAGTCACAACTTACAAAGACAAAATGTTATTTTTCTACCAGCTTTCATCAGGTGTGAGAAAGCTGGATTGCCCTCTCTTCACAAGAAGATAACTCACAAGGGATTCCACAAAAAGGTGTGCAGTCTTAGACAGAGGCAAAGCCCGTGTAGGTTCATGACTTTCACCAGAGCCTCTCTGCTGCTGTAAAAGGCTGGGATGCTGCAGATCATTTGCAGCCCTGATCCTGGTAAAAGTTTTCCTTGTGCTCTTCAAGTATGCCAGTCCACAAAGCAAAGTTCAGGTTGAGCTTCAGTGGGATCAGCCGATTCATGCACTGTGCTTTGTACCTATTTTAAGACCAGGTTCTTCCCTAGCCTGCCTTACAACACTCAGCCAAATTCCCTACAAAGCCACATTAAAATGTAGCTCTTGGGCTAAAGGGTCTCGTAAGCAACCTAAGGTAAAAAATTACCAAAAAAGAAGAAAAAAAGGCAAAGACAAATTAATAACAAAGCCTCAAAATCCATTTTTTCCCCCCATCTGTATTTAATACAGTATTTCAGGAGACAGATTTGGGGCACAAAGTTTACAGGTGGTGCAAACAATCCCCTGGCATCTCTCATTTTCCTTCTTTAAGAGAATATCTAAGTTCCTGCTGAGTAGAACAACTCCAGAGCTTATCACAGGAGAAGTCCATCAACCTACTCCTCTTACTGGTTGGGTGATACAGTGCTTTATTTCACTGCAGCTGAACATTTCTGTCTTTAACAGTCTGTTTTCAGCAGTCACTTTGTACATGAGCTTTTAGAAAAGCTTTTCAAATCATTGTCGAATAAGTAGGAATATGCCATGAGTATACTTGTAGGTAAAATTAAGGAATACTCTGGTTTGATTTCTGAAGGTTGGCGATAAGCCCTGCAGCTGAAGTTTTCTAAATAGGCTTTCAAAATAAAAAATACTCACTAAATGCTTCTTGAAAGAGTAAGTAGCCAAAAGAGCTTTGAGCTTCACTTTGTGCTTCATTTGCAAATAGTTATCTGACCCAGCCTCACACCTCCTGGCCTCTCATTCTGCAACAGGTCAGCCAGCATAGCATTACACGCTACAACCTTGCCCTGCCATTCATGCTTAATGTGGTCACGGCTTGATTTCTTATGGCATGCTGGGACTTCTGGCCAAACTTCACTGCTAACCGGAAAACAGTCAGGCTGACAAACTGAACTTTTCCAGTGCAAGTAAGGGAAGACAGAGTAGCTTTTAACTCCAAAAATACATATACACACATATATATGTACATATATATACAGGCACACTCATATATATACACATACACAGACACACATATATATGTCTGTGTATAATATCTGGCCACATGAAGACTTCTTTATGTTGCATTTAAGACTTAAGGTGTTCTGCTGAGAGAAAAGTAACCATTCCCCTTCTCAGGGAGCTGCAACTCAGCCAGTCGGTTCAGGCTGAGAATGCCAAATGAGCGATTTGAGATGTGTGATCTTTCAGCTGCACAGCATCCCATTCATCATAAGCTTCAGCAACATAATATGTAAAGCTGCAAAAAACAGAAGCTGCTGTGGCAAGAAAAATCAATTAGCAGGAACGCCCATAGAAGAAAAAAAGCCTGCACAGAATCACCACATTGCCATTTTGAATTTCCTAAAGCTACCTCCTCCCTTCTTTCGGGTGATCTTGGAATACATTCTGTAATTAGGATGCGAGGATAAGAGTCTTCTAGTCCCCTAATTAGGCACTGGTAATTTAACAGAACACTGCGGGACTTAAAGTCATAAGGTAGCACTAAGCACAAAGTTGGCTTTGTATCCTTTTCTCCACACCCTTGCCCCACCAAAAATTTCAGATATGGCAAGTCTCAATGTTAGGAAAGAGGCTGTTATAGTTTGCAAATAGTTTCCATCTGGAAGAAGGCGCACCCAACAGAATTTAAACAATGCACGCTGCAATCTCAGTTACAGTGGCATAAATTAGGATCAATTCCACTGAGGTCAGAGAAGTTATATCTGTGAGACACGTGAGAACTGAGCCCAACTAACTGCAAGAGAGTTAGTTCTCATCTCCTCTCCCGTAAGTCAGAGGCTGGCCCCCGGTTTCCAGCTGGACTCTCTCCACATAGTGGGCTAAATGTGGCTTTGAATTTCAAGAGAATGAATGCGGAGATACTGATTTTATTGGAGCTATTCCCAATTACAGTAGTGCAAATTTTGGCCCAGAGACTATTTATAGAGTCCAGGCACTGAGCAGTGGCCAGCCTTTGAGGTTCCATCATGCTCTGGCCTAGGTGAGCTGGAACATTCATTGTACAGACTGCAAAAGCATTTCTGTGTGATCTGGAGTACCACGTTTCAGATCTATGTTTGAGCACAATTATTTCTCAGATGGATGAGGGCAGCAATTCCAGAAATAAAGTGGACATGTGGAACACACTTATCTACCTAGTTCCTCTCCACCCCCAGGAATATTTTTTGACTTGTTAACTGCTGGAACCTGATCCTCATGTAATACAGGAAATGTGTAATGGTGATACCAACGACCTTAGCAAAGTGCAAGCTGTGAATAGCCTCAGTGAAGCTGAGCAGCCAGAAAAGACAAAAATGTTGGTGTGCCAGCTGTTGGCTTTTAATGCAGGTGAATGGCTTTAGAAATATTTAAACCAGTTGGAGTATAAACAAGACAATCTTCATTAATGGTAAGAAAGAGAGAAAGAAGGCAATAAAACATAAGAAGTGCAATGACCACAAACAGCAAAGATTCTTCCTTTGATGGCAGGAGCAGCAATAGAGGCAGGAGTAGAAAGGCAGAGCTTAGCAAGAGGCTACATAAGTACTGTTGCAAGCTCTAAGATTGAAATGGGCATTCAAGGAGGAGGAAGACTGCTGTTTGATGGAGAGGAGGAAGCAGCACCAGCTCAAGGTGCTGAGGCCTGTCTTCCCACCTCTTCTCCCAGAGGAGTAAAGGTGGCTCAGCGCAGCCGGCTGCTCTCCATTAGAGCAGTAATTATAAGGTGAGTGAGAAATGCAGCTGTATATGAACAAGTCCCTATTAAGCATTCTCTTCCATTATTTAAGGTTGAACTGATGCAGAGTTTAATGAACCTCTGCTGTCTGACAAATAATAAATACACCACACAAATGAATTTCAGAGGGAGTGAGACTCTTCATGAATTTGAATGGAATTTAGCAAATGGTCCCAGATGAAACAAAGCAGAGAAAAAAAACCTGAAATGTCAAAACACACTTCATTTTAGTATTTTTCAAATGAAGTGGTTCATTCTAGAACTGCCAAAACACCTTCAAAAACTTGCAAAACAAGCTTTTAATCTGTCCATTTTAAAATTGCTTTAAATTTTAAAAGGGGGAAAAAAAATCCAACTTTAAAACATTCGAAACAGCCCCAAACCAAAAATTAAGCCATTCCTTTTGAAGCTGAACTAAATATTTTGGGTTGAACAAAAATGATGTTTTTATTTTGCCAAAACTTAATTTGACCAAAACTAAAATACAATTCTGAAAAAGAAAAAAAAAAAAAGTTCTTAGACAAAATCATTGACTAAAAATCTATAGAATCATAAAGTGGTTTGGGTTGGAAGGGACCTTTAAAGGCCATCTGACCCCATTGCCTGCAATGGGCGGGGGCCTCTTCAACTAGGCCAGCCTGTTCAGAGCCCTGTCCAACCTGACCTTGAATGTTTCCAGGGATGGGGGAACTACCACCTCTCTGGGTAACCTGTGCCAGTGTTTTACCACCTTTGTTGTAAAACCTCCTTCCTTGTATCTAATCTAAATTTACACATTACCAAGTTTCTCCTCTAGGTAATCTACTGCCCAATTAATGTCTCCTTGAGTTTAATGGAGCAGAGTCAGGTCCATTACTTTCCAAAAACTATTTGAGCTTATTGATCTATTTTTAATTGGAAAAGCTGAAGAGATTTCTTTCTATAATGGTGAAATAACAAAGGTTCCATCTGAAAACTCACAGCAAGAAACACTAATCTAGCCATTGAAATGGTAGGCTTAGGTGCACGAAGACGTGACTGTTCTCACTGGTGCTGTATCAGAATCGGTGTCTGCTCCTGGAGCTTGTTTTCACCCAAGCTCCCTGAGCATCCCTACTGCCCAGGCTTGCTTGCACTCAGATCCTAGTCTTGCAGGAAGAGTGGAGAGAGAAACCAGCTCTCATCCAAATTCTGCTCCACAGGCAGCACTGCTGTCACGTTCCCTCCTGTCCCCACTGGAGCTCAGCCACACAAGACATTGAAAATGTGGCGGCTGTGAGCCCCCTCACAAAGAGCATGGAAATGAAGCCCCAAACTGCCATCCTCCTGAGAGGACCCATACTTGCAGCCAGAAATATTTGGCTTGCAGGTGTTTGGCTTACTGCTGAATAGCTCTAATTTTTCTACAGAAAGCAGATACTTTTTTTGTGGAAAAAAATTATTCTCACAAAATCCAATTTTCCCTTTAAGGAACAGATGGAGATGGAAAATTTTTAGCCTATGAGATGTAGGAACATGTGTGGTTTTCTCCCCCCTCCTGCCCCGTTCTTTCTGCAAGTCCATTGACTTGTCTTGCTATAGAAAATTGCACTAAGTGGTTGGCTGTGAGCCCAAAATGTTGCCCAGTTTCTCAAGCTCTATCAATGATGTTTCCATGTGTGGACCTTGTTTTTTTTCATATACCAATCCCATGAGAGGTGGAACAACATTTGCATGTCACTGGATATTATGATCATGTTGCCATGTTGGCCAAAGGGTGTTTGCAAGGGCCTGTAGACACAAAGAAGCCAGAACAAACCCCAAGGAAAGTGGAGCCAGGTTTTGTAGCTATCTTAGAGGTATGAAATATGTTATTGCCAATACATGTATGCAGATATTCTAGAATGTATTTGCTTACAAAATAAAAAGCAAAGGTATATTACCTAATAGCAAAAGAAATTCATCTATATTTGAGGTTTGTTATAATTCAAGCAAAAGGAAGGAAAGTCGAGGTCAGAGATCACTCCCTCCCTACTGTCTATCACAACGGGTTACCAGCCTTAATTTTATCCAACTATGCCATATTGGAGGCTTGATCCTTAACTTTGAAGTTTTTCTCTTTTGTGGAATTAAGCCAGAACCACAAAATGTTTGAAAACACAGAGCTTGATGGAACTGAATGTAGTTTTTCTCTGTGAAAGTAAAACCAAACTGAAAGTGTTTGCCCTTCCAAAGGATGGTTTTAAAATTGTCTTTGACCCTTTTTCTTCTTATTTATATTGGCTCTAGTTATTTTATTAATATTGTAGGAAATCTATTTCAAAATATTATTTTTAAAAGACAAATAAGGAAATTTGGATTTTTTTTTTTCACATATATCCTGTCTTATTTTACAAACACTTTCCAGATTTGGCTTGACATTATTACATATTTCAGGATTATCTGGAAGTTAACTAAAGTGATACTTTACTTTGGCCCTGCTTTTTAGCATTTTGATGTAGCATTGTCAATTGGTTTTACTGTTCTCTTTAGGAATATTTGATATAAAATTGCAGGTTTGAAGATCAAAATCAAAATTACATATATATACACTAACATAGAAATCTGTATACATATATATACTTATGCATACATATTTATATGTAGCCCACGTTAATAATAAAAGTGCAATATGTGTTCAACCAGCCAAATACAATAAACACATGATTCATTACTTAAAATTCTATTGACTTTAGCAATAACTTTTCATGAATAACGAATGTCAACTCTTGTAACAGTAAAACTTCAGGAGTTTAACAAAATATTTTAACAGAGCTATGCCTAAATTCAAGAGAACTTCACAGAGGGAGGTTTCAGGGGCTGATATAGAGGGAGGAAGTTTTCATATCAATAAATATGGTGGCATCTGCCAGGTAAAATGTTGTAATAATCCTCTGGGTGCTACTTCCCTCTCACTAATGTGTTGGACAGCTTAGATTAACACCATATGCCTGTTCATAGTATGAGATGGAAACCAATGTAAATACAGAGAGAGAGAGAGATTCATTTCACAGCCTTATTTTCCCTGCACTCCTAAGGGCTGGTGGTATGTACAGAATCATGGACGAGGAGGAAAACAACCCCAGGAACAAGTCAAAGCATGGAATGAGGAAGAAGAACCGGGGAGAAAAAGAGAAGGAAAGGCAGGAAAATAGGTATGGAGAAGCTCTTGAAGCTTTCTGATAGACTGAGGCTTTCATTCTCTGCTCAACTTCTGAACTTTGCTTTGTTGTCTCATGGGGATGGTGCTTCTAAGGCTAAGCCAGACTGCTCACCCACACCTCACCCTGTCCATGTGAGCTAGAAGCAGCCCATGGCAATGATTTATTATAAACTAGGTGCAGTTGAAGTTCTCTTTTCCTTGGGGAAATACTTGTAGATAGATTGTTGTGTAGCATCTGTAGTTTCCAAGTATCCATATGCAGGATAAATTAGTCGAAATATTATTCCCTGACTCTGCATTTACACTGTAGTCTTCTTGGCAGAAAAGATTGTTTACTTATTTGTAGCAGTATAGCAAGACCTTTCCCCTATTGTTTGCAAGCTTTAGCCAGCAGATGAGAAATAAAAGCGACTTCAAATTAGTACTTGTACCAAGCTAATTTATGACTGAATTAAATTACAGCTTCAGAAACGAATGTCAGAATTAGCTTGCACCGCGCTTCATTGGCAGAGTTAACATTACAATTTCTGGTGTTAGACCTGTTCATTTAGATACACAAACCTCTCCATCACCAGACAAGTTACTGAGTCACACAGACACATGGTGAGGTTCAAATGGAACTCCAGAAAATTGACTCCAAAAAATTTCGATGTATTGGCTTCTTTAGATGAAGGGCAGCAATGAATGCTCTGTTCTACCACAGGCAAAAATGGTTTTGTGAAAAAAAATACAAAAACAAATACATAATCTGTTTTCTACACGGAGAGATGTATAAAGTCTCCTTACATTGTTTTTTTAAGAAGAGCTCTGGGCTGGTCTTTTGTTTGTAAAAATGGTTCCATCTTTTTTCCTCCCAATTTTTGTTTGTGAGAACCTAGGACTAATACCAATATGCTTTTCAGCCTTTCAGCCTTTAATGAAGATACATGTTCCTACCAGAGGAGAATGCTGGAGTAAATAGCGCAAAAATAAGCAAAACATTTGCAGGTCATCACATTGGTTCTGTGTTTTAAAAAAATATGGGCCAGACACATTGTGGTGAAATTCACTGTAATCCATCTCTGGTAATGAAAAAATATTCAATTAAAAATGCCAGAATTCAAAGTAAATGTTATTCATTAAAAAATGGTTCAGCTAGCAGAATCCATGGTGTGACAGTGACAGCTATAATAAAAATCAGCCATGCCATGATATTTTTTTTCCTTTCAGAGAATTCATAATGTGTTTTTAATTAGAGGGAATCCAATTTTCAAAAATCACAGCACGTTTCTGCGTAATCAGTCTGCCTCTACCTGGTGCACTGTTTGCCAGCATGATTTAAACATTAAAGGGGGCCTGTGTGTCCCAGGGCCTCAAACCCCCAATCCAGGGATAGCTGCAACTCCAACGCTGCAGGTTTTCCTGGGGAAAAGTTATCCTCAAAATAAAATTTAAAAAACCCCACAAACAGTAGACTGTAAATGAGAATATCTAAATAATGGTCCAAAATACTACAACCACTGAAAGCTGTCAGGCTAAGAGCTGAAATGCCTGGCTTGTATGCAAAGAATTATAATTTTTTTCCTCTTAAAACTGAAGGAGGGCAGAGATTCAATATTTTCTGTTAATCTTTTCTGAGATAAAAGTTACTTCTAAGAGTTTGGCTTCAGTGAAGCAGACAAAAAGAAATGAGAAAGGAAGTATTTTCTAACTAAGCTACATAAAGCTGTCTTTGCAAGACTGTGCAGTGACACAGTGAAGTACATTGTAAAGTTAAGTGATTGAGTCAACTTCTTAGCTGCAAGATTCCCATCTGAAGGCAACTTACCTGATTTTGATTTCCATGTTCCTGAAGCAAACAGGACTGTTTCCTAAGAAAACACATGGGGTAAGGGAGACAACATGAACTGTGCATCCCTCTGCTCATGGAAGAGTATAGGGGCTTGTCTGACAACAGAAATAGCAGCTGCAAAATGATTTATATTCAAATAATCAGTAATTCAAGAAATGCTGAGATTTGCATCATAATACATAAAGTAATTTGGAATAGATAAAAACAAATAAGGCTTGATCCTAAATTTTAATGTTTTCCTTGGTTTATTCTTATTTTCAGTTTAAACTCTTCTTGCTCCACAATCACAAGTCTCCCATGTCTGTGTTTGCACAAAGGGAAGCATTAGATTTTAGACAGATGTTGGACTCGGCTGGTGGATCCCAAGCAAAGTACCAAAGTAAAATCAGGGTTTATATCTCTTTGTTTACAAAGTGTAGAAATAATGTTTCCAAGTGAGACTTTATATCCTACAGTCCTAAACAATGACAGTGATCCCAGTGACTGTCAGGCTATGACAGTCTGTCCCCCAAATAATGTCATTTTATTAAAGATGCATAGGTATATACACACACAAAAGCAAGAAAACTGTACTTAGTAGATAACTTCAATAATGAAAGAATAAGATAATGGAACTGAGATCTTTTTCATAGGAGTCTTCCCATTTACGTCAATGGAATAATTTGCTACAATAAGGGTTTAGAGGGTCAAGTCAGTATAACAACCCTCTGTGCTCCCTGGGTTTTATCCTCAGATAACATTATTCTCTAGCAACAGAAAGAAAATGCCACATTGACAGGTAACCCAACCTATTTCCAAACATCCTGCCAAGTCCCTGACTGTTTCGCTGTGACATTTGACTGCAGTCACTTTCACACTTTGATTTATTCTGCTCCTCTCACCACTGCCCTGTTTCCCCTGTGCAAATTCCTGCAGACACATTAGCATGGAGACTGTCACACTGCTTGTCCACTTGTCGCAGATGAGCTCTAAGCTGTTCAGCCAACACCCTGAGACTGACCCCAGGCAGGGTGGTGGCACTACACGGTACCTTCTGCATGGCAAACACGGCACTGGGACCCTCACTGCTGCAGCACTTCCTGCAGCAGGCCCTGCAAACTGCTAATTATTACTGGGAAGATACATCCTTATTAAGACACCAAATGTCGAGCCTTCTGCAAATGTTTTAAAGTTATGCAAAATAACCTTCACTACAGTATAATATTACTGCTATTATTATACTTTAGAAATTAATCGATTTTACATATTTTCCTAACAAATGTTCAAAGGAAGACTGAGATCAGACTGCAGGAATTGGCATTTCCCAGTAGCCACAAGTTAACAGTGTCTTTTTTAGGCAATACTCTGTCTGTAAAATAGCAGTTTCACTGTAAGAATTTATAACCTGTTTCTGATCAAAGTATTACAAAATCCTGATGTAGTTAGGCATTTTTGTGAGACACCATGTATCAAGCTTTATCGGAATTTTTTTTTCTAATAGCTTAACTTGCAAAATCAGAGAGGCATTTTCTTAAAACCAAAGAGAAACCCCCTCCTGTTTGCAATGAGCAGCACATAAAGAAGATAAGAAAGCTCATCAGTAACACTTGTAAAAACCTATTTAGGGTCAGCGTCATAGACTCTGCACCATTTAGCTGTCCTTGCTAAAGACAGGTTTCCCCAGGAACCTGTGCAGAGAAGCAGATTTCTAGGAAAGGGTACTGAAGAGAATAGGTAAGAAATGAGATGTCAGTGGATGGAGAAAGGCTTTAGGCACCTCAGTATTTCTTCCCCAGGGGTTTCTCAGATGTCAACTTTTCCTCATCTCTTGCAGGAGGATTCCTGCTGCTTCCCAATAGTGCTGCTTCCCATGGTGACTTAAAGGAAAAGGTTCATCAAGGAGGGGAAGAAAGCAAGGTGAGTCTAGAGGAAGGTGACTTCATCACCTGGTAAAATCCATTCAGTCAACTCCAGCCAACATGCCTACAAGTTGTAAGATGAAAATGGAATATGTGTAGTAGTACTACAATACCAGCATGATATTTCAAATAGCTTCCAATTAGCATAAATGTAAGGTTATCACAGAAAACTATTGCTGTAAATCTTCACAATTTAGCATTTTAATGTTCCTCCTATTGCCTGCTATGAATGATGTGATGCAGAACAGGGCCTGCTGTTGGGAGGAGATAACTCACCTGCTGTGTATGCACACTGAAACTGAGCTTTCACTGTAACATCTCTGTGGTACACAAAAAGGAAATAAACCACCAAGAAGTAGTAACACTGACTTTCAGAGGAAGAAATGCAGCATGAAGCCATGAGGTTTTGCTGGAATTGCATGAGCTGAACCTAGAGCTGTATGAAGCTCACAGTTTTAGTTTACCTATGCTTCAGCAAATTCTGCCAGTAGGCTGGTTTGCTTTGCTTGATTTCCCACTAACGAATTTTAGATTTTTGTGTGCTGGAAAATCAGAGTTAGTGCTGAACTTCAGCAGATTTTGTCATGTCCTCTTTTCCCTTGCACATTATCAGCACACAGTTAATCTGCTGTCTCTGATAGAGTCGGGGAACAGTAGTACCATGTATGTCCAGAAGTATCACATAAAATGTTTCAAGAGCAAACAAGGAAAAAGACCTAATGCTGACTTAATATGACTTATTGCCACAGTCCTTCCAAGGTCACTTACCTGTGCTTAGAGAGAGAATACAAGATTTTTTCCAGATGAAGGACTTGCATGGCTGGTGGGATATTGAAAACTGCAGATCCATGCCTGCCAGCCATGAGCTTTGCTTTCTATATACATGCTTCCTATCTACCAAAGAGCAGGTCATGGTTATTGCTTCAGTTTGGGTGGGAGAAAATTGTCTGTACACAGAGCTGTCCCAGTGTAAGAGAAGGTGCAATATTATGTGCGTAGTTAAATTGGTTTTAGCATGGAAACTCATGTAATCATTTAAACCAGAGTTATGTCAGATCACATTGGGCTGGATCAGGTGAAATTACCATCAATGCCAACTCACTCCATTGCAGTGTTTTAACAGAGTTCTTTCAGATTAACTCCTTGCAGCTTCTATGTGGAGAGAATCTTTCCTCAGAAGCTCCTAGTCTGGCTCTCCAAGCCAAACATATGACTGGAGACTGTCCCAAGTGAGACACAGTGGCTGGTACAGCACAGTGTTCTGACATGAGTGTTAGTTAGGTAGGCTCACCATGTCTCTTGGAACAACTTGCCATTCCATATTCAGTGATTAGCACAGCTATAGCCTGAAGTGCAGACTTCTGCTTTCCCAACATAGACCTTTGATCCACCCATTCTTCGTGTCCCACACTCACAGCGCTGTAAGACAAGAAGGTGCTTCTGGATGAACATTCTGTCTCCCAGCAGCTGCCTATGCACAAGTACTGTGGTTACCAGCCTGATACAGCAGCATCAGGAACTAATGGCATTTCAGATCTTTGTGCTACTTTTTGTCAAATGACTATATCATGCCTTTGGCATGTGCAAAAACTACTGTTCATGAGAGATGTAACCACAGGAAAGAACATTTTTAAAAGAATGTTTATATTTTGTAAGAATTAAAGAAAGTATATGACATTTTCCCAGATCTATAAAAAACAGGAAGTAGAATAAAGTATCAAGCCAATAACAACGTCAAAATCTTATAAGAAAATGAATATGAAAGTTCAATGTTATCAAGTCACTCATATTTTAAATTTGTGAAAGAGAGAATAGTTATTATTCCCCTCTTTTTCTGAAAATTAAAATGCAAAAGATGATCACAGGTAAGCAAGTTTTCCTACATCTTTGCTATAGGAACTGAATCCATTGATTATATTAAATGTATTTTCCTAGGTACTCTCCCACAGTGTGGAGAGCAATTCAAATGTTTCCTTGAACATTTAGCAGCTGGCAATTGCTGGCTGCAGACTACCTGCCAAGAAGACACTGTGCATACAAACAAAATAGACAGCATTATACACCTACTTACATATACACATGGAACAGGTCATGTTTATCCCTACATTAATACCAGCTTTTACAGTGCTGGAACGAAACATCTTCACTAGGCAATTGCTTTAGCAATAAATTTGCCTTTATTACTGACTTTGCAGAACACCTTTCTTGGAGAATGAACAGTGGCTTCCACTATCTTTGTCTACTGTGAGTACAACAATAAAAGGAATTGATCAGACGAGCACTGAAAATACAGTTTAAATGTAGCATAATTTTCTACCTTACTATTCTAGCAATATCAACAGGAGAGATGCAGTCTGTCTGTCTGATCACTCTTAGGACGGGATCTCCTACTGGCATTATTCTGGTGGGAGCAAGAAGTAATTACAATTGCATTTGTTCTACAGTGGTGGTTTCATTATTTATTGCTCCTTTTTATCCCACACTGAGAACAGAGCATGTGAGATCACAGCAAGGCAGTGCTGCAGCACCACAGTAGGCATTAAAAGGCCATATAAGTACACAGGGAATTATCATGTAGTGCAGTGAATGTGAAACTGAAGCAGCTATGAGTTAAAAGGTGCCTAAGGATGGAAAAAGAGGTCAGCATGGAGAAACCTAAAACTTATCCCTTGAGCTCAGTTAACTTTCTGAGACAATCCCAAGTCTCTCCTTTGGTGGAAGGCCACACTGATGGAGAGATCTTCCTGACGATGTTAGCAGCATGGCTTTGTGGTGAATACACTCCAGTTCCAGAGTCATATGTTACCAAATTGTTTCTTAGTGGTCAGCAATGTTCTCAGTTTACAGAACTCAGAACCCTGAATCAAAGCTAAATTGTGGCCCACTCCAGAAGTGGTGATGGAAGTCATCGCAACTGAGTCCCTGCCTATCCTGGTTACTGCTCCCAGACATCCCAGGGTAAGCACTGTCAGCTCTTATTTTGCCCTTAGAAAAAGCAGCTTGCACGTGTGCACAGTGCTGCAGTTCCCTGCTCTGGCACAGAGGTGAGGGGCTCTCCCCTTCCTGATCCATCAGCTGGCACAGCTGGGTACCACAGGATTCAGCCAGCCCTGCAACTGTGGTGCTTTGGCACAGAAATATTAACAAAGTGCTGGGTGTCCTTGGTACTTTCCCCACCACCTTGACATACACTAGCTAGGGAAGCTGTAATTTGGACACAGGTTGGTACAACTGCAACCAATTGTTGTCAATAATAATTAAAAAATGAGTTAATTAAATGCATGGTACAAATGGTAAATAAGATTAGAGATGACACTTCGACCAGGAGGCCTTTTTCAGGCTGTGGAAAAAAATAGAACACAGTTATTTTTCCCACAGCCTGGAGAAGGCCTCATGTCCTAAATGTCATCTCTAATCTTGTTTTCTATTTCTAGTGTATATTACACTGCTCTGCCAGTGCTGCTATAGTTAAAGCGGTGTCAGTGTTTCCACTGTAAACTCCTATTTTCAGAGGTTTCTAACTCAACCATAAAAATTTTGCTCTGGGCTGAAACTTAGAAACCAAGTTCTAGAACTGAAACATATTTAAATTTTTTTCCTATTATTAAAAAAATAATATCATATTTTAAACACAAGATTTTGCAAGCCATTAGGCTAGAAGAGAAAAACACAATGTGTGGTTTCAAATTACTCCAAAAGTACTATTAATAGTTTTTTGAGGAAATTCTAAGCTTTTTTAATTCTTAATTCCAAAGACAGATATACTACAGTGTCATTTTCTTTCTTAAGAATGAATAGCCATACCATCATGTCAAATCATTGGAGTTATAAAACTGTGAGTAAATATTTATAGCACTGGGTCAATAATCTGCATTTTATAAAGGCTCCTAAGTACATATTTACATGATAAAATGTAGCAACACTGCATCACAAACAAGTCAATAATGTGCTTTTAGAAAACTTCATAAATGTAGTTACACAGGCCAGTAGTCTGCAAGGTTTTTTTTAATGTGAAAAGAGCCTCTATTTAGCTAAGAAAACCTTATTCATGCAGCAATAATCAGATCAGATTCATCTGCCCTCCTTTTTTCATGTGTTGTTGTCATGAGAGTTGTGTGTCTGGTTTGGGTGAGGCAGGACAGATGAGATGCACAGTGGTTGAGGTTTGCAGAGCACACTAGAAGGCTGTGGAAGAGTTACTTAAGTGAGACAAAGGGGTTCTGGCAAGGACTGTGGTATTATCATAGAAAATAACAACTAGGAAATCCTGACAGATGACTGAGGAGCTGACAAACACAGGAAAATCCCATGATTTGGAACATAAGAAACAATACTGAAGTGAATAATAGAAATATATATTTGACAGGGAAGTGCCACTAGAAGTATGGCTTTAATCATTACATGCACTTTGCACTTATTTGCTGTGCTGAAAGACATCACCATTTCAATAGACAAAGACTTTGATTTTGCAATTGGATTCTCAACAATGAATCCTAGTGGAAAGTTTTCTGGAAGGGAATATCTGACTCAGAATGTACATATGAAGAGCAAGAGATTGCAGTAATTTTCCACACTGATATCTAAATAAAACCTGTGAATGGTAATCACATTGTGAGTATTGCAAAATTAGCTCAAGGGGCAATCCAGAAGTGCTAATAAAATCAGATCATACATTTTTCTTCATATCAAACTAGATAAAGACATCTTTGTTTTAAAGCATGTTTGTGTATTCTATTCACCTCTAACACATAGATAATTGTATTACAATTTAATAACAAGGAAGACAATTATCAATTATCTTTTTTGTGGTCTGGCTTGAATTTTGTTGTAAATACTACTATTAGCCTTGACTCAGGTATTATCCCCAATTTATTTATTAGAGATGACAGTTTCCTAATAATGCTTTGGTTTAGTTCATACCTTTGGTTTTATAACTCTAATTTAAACATTACAAGGCATGATTTTATAACCCCTACAATAAAGTCCATTAAAGTCACTAAATGGCTGGAAACCAGGTCCAAATCCTGCTGAGGTGAAGGGCTCTCTTGCACTTAATTAATTTGGAACAATGTTTTACTCCCCCTAAAACTACACTAAAACCTCCATTAATGTTTATGGGAATTGCAAGCATACATTCCCTTTATTTAAATGGCTAAATCATCTTTCTTATAATTTAAGATATAGATTAGGCATAATTAGTGATAAGTTTTATTCAGTATAAAGATTCCAGTGTCTTTGCACTGACAGGTAGAGTCTAAAGATTACTCCTGTGGGCCACTCCTTACTCCCCAAAGTGTCTCCTTAGTTTTAGCAAAGCTCCATTAATTTTAATGAAGTTCTCGGAATAAGGTACAACATGAACAACAATATCAGAATCTGATCCTTGATTGTCATCTTCAAAAAGGATGTTATTCTTCTAGCCACCTATTAAAGGAATACTTATTTAATGTCAGCTGCACTTCTGACTCTTACAGGAAATGTTTTAATATGCTAAAACACAGGAAAGTATGCACACTGTGGCCCAAATTGCCATCACCTTTCTTATGCAAGAAACATCACTGGGTTTACAGGGACCGAATTTTTTGATCCTTTCATCTTTTTTAATATCTTATTCATAGTCACAGTCTCAGCAGTATGCAGTATTCAGTTTAATCACTGCAGCTTTCAGGAGGAACCTCTCAGTCTTGCAACATTTAAGCATTTAGTTGTCTAAATTTATGATTGTTGCTTTGCCAAGAAAGAGGAAACAAATCTGAGCTCAGAAAGAAGGACTCCTTCAAATACACAGTAAACACTCAGGAAGTGAAAAGGCACAGGACAGAACATTTTGTTAAGAAATTTACAGCAGGTGACCTGCCCCTTTTCATGGTGGCAGCAACTGTATTATTCACTCCACGTAATGAATTGGGAGGTTATGCTAATCTGAAGAGGGAAGCTATCAATTGTATATGTCTACACCATCTCTCCCATTGATTTTGTAACTAATGATGAATGTAGATTTTGGGAGGGAAAGATTGCTGAGGAGAGAACCTCATGTGCAGAATAAAAACGTTACAGTAGCCTAATCAATTATGTATGGTTGACAGATGGGTGTGGGATGACACAACAAAGTACTGTGCTTTAGTAGTGGTCAAGGAGTCACAGAGAAGATGTCACAAGATATCTATATTAATCTTTCCATGGGGCAAATGTGATCCATTGCACCAGCAAGACCATGAGCAAACTGTTTGGAATCTCAAAATCACACGTCTTTGATGCTAACTTGAAACCTGTTTGCTTTGTTCACAGATAAAAACATAATAATGCACTGGGTGCCAAGAAGATCATTTGTCATTTTAAGCCTGGCAACAGGCTTAACAGCCATGTAGAATATGAATTTAGGTAATAAATAGCACACTTTGGACATAGACTTAACCAATCTTAAGTGTCAGAAGAAGAGTGTATACATCTGGAAGCAGGTAGTACATCCTGTCTTTGGGTGCAGCCTGTGCAGAGGTTCATCTCTCCATCCCCATTAAAGGCCTTACAGCCTCTCACTGTAGCAATGTGTGACAATACAGCATGAAGTGACAATACTTAAAACCCACTTAAATATTCAGCTTTAGCTACACAGTGACATTTGGGTGGATGATACCTATACCATTCCTTCTCAGTCAAATCTAGAAGCCTGCTGCAAAAATGCAGCACTTGATTCCTCAAGTCTGACTCACAAATATGACCACTCCCTACTCACAGTTCTTCCACTTGACAGCAATTATTCCTAAGAATGGCAGAGGTTAGTGCAACAAGGTCATGTCTGGGACCACACGTCTCAGTGTACCATACCAGACAGCAAACGGCACTGCCTCAGTTCTTCACAAGGTTCTCCTTGCTTTTGGGTGGGCTGAAGGGCTTCTGTTTCTCTCTCTCTGTGTATGTTTATATTTATAGATGTACAACATTTCATTTTCTTTCCCTCTTTTGACTTCTGTGGAAGTAAAAAGCAAAACAAGACTTTGGCGTGACTAAGAAACACGTGTGAGAGATCTGTCATTTGTTAATTGAAAGAAATGACAGATTTACAAACAGCACTTACTTTCCTGTAATGGTTCAGCAAATTCAGTTTTGTGACAAAAGCTCAAAAGCAAAGCCATTCTTATCCAGGCAAGACTGACTTACTGAAGGAACTTTTGCCTTAGTACAAATTAAAACCAAACTCAGCATGCTGTGAAGAGGAAAAATAACTTGTTGCAGCATAAATCAGGTTAACTTACCTGATATCTGTAGTATCCTAAAAAGATCCATTCTCATGTCATTCACAGAGCCCTTCAGAGGACTTGCATTGCTAAGGTCAAACTGAAGGAGCTGCATAATGATCCTCCATCACTGTGCTGCTCACCTCTGTCTATCACAGATAGACACAGCAGAAAAGGACATACCTGGAGGTTTGATGCTGTGAAGGTTTCAGGGGTGGTTTGAGACTCCCGTTCTATCCAGCTGTACCACATCTCTGCCACACCTGGAAAGCAAAGCAATGGCATGTGTGCATAAACCACAGTACAAAACTGCTCATCAGCAAGTTCCTGTGGGGAAACCACACACACTGGAACACTGTAAGGTAGGAGATCAGATCTGAGGGATAATGATCTTTCTCCAGTTTGCTTTACACAAGAGTCATAGAAGGGAGCTGTGTGACTCCATGGTGGTTTAGGGTTTTGTGTGCCCTATGACAATGTCACATAGCCTCAGTTCAGCACAACGTAACATATCATTATTCTGCTTGTTAACTCCAGCTGGGCACCAGCAAGCTTTCTAATTATAGGCAGGCAGATTACTGTAAAGATATTTCTATCTACTAGGAGGACATACAAATGGTATCAGCAATTCTTATCTGTGAAGATGGTTGGAAATGTTAATCATTTCAGTATTTAAGAATAGGTTTTCCAATGTGTGAGAGTCAAAGAGAGTAATTTGTATTCACTTGAGGACTTACATTAAGCGGTGTGTTTGTGGGCAGAAACTGAATGGGAACTGAAGTGTTTTGTGGCTTCCACTATCCTATTTCTGTAACAGAAGACTGGTTCCACTGGACACAGGTAGTTTGGGTAATGTGGGGTTTTTTAATTTGAAATCTGTCTTTCTCAAAGTACTTTGTGAGAATACTTATATCCCTGTTTCCCAGCAGCTGTTGCAAACTGAGTTAGTAGACCAGGTACTAGGGCAGGGAAAGAGAGAGAGAGAGAGAGAGAGAGAGAAAGAAAGCCTGAATGTCATACTGAAATGTAGAAATCTGGAAGGCAGGAGACAGACCGTTACAGAATCAAACTCTGGAGAAACCGTTACCTGCTGCTCAAAAGTCCTAAGTACAGAGTACAGCAAAGAAATTTAAGATGGTTGATCTTTATTTGCATTAATATTTGACCTGTAAGGTGGTATAACAACAGCTACAGGACTTATTTTTGTGAAGGAGACTAATATCCAAACTCAACTTTATAGGGAAAGAAATCATAAAACAGACAAGATAAATACCATTATAAGGAAAAAGGAACTGTAAATATTTCACATGAAAATTCAGCCATGGGTGGAATGAGTTTGTTATTGAGGTTTTTTTCAGTTTTATCCCGTGAGCCATTGCATAAAAAAAACCCCTATAAGTTTGTAGTGCCTGCCTCAGTTCTATCTCTATGGAGAAAGTTAGTAAACCTTTGTTTAAGCATTTCATAAGAGCTCTGTGCTATTCTGGTTTCCTTAACAACATGTTTAGTAAGTTAGTCAAATCCATTCTTGACTTCTGAATAATACACAGCAGTGAACTCTGCAGGAGTCCCAGCTTTCCCTACAACTGATTCCAAGCTTGGGATGCCATGTCCGAGGCTAATTCTCCAGTGGGTCCCTGCACTTAAAGAAAGGAAAGGAGCACATTTCAGAGAAGGGATAAAAGTCAGGGCCAAGGCAACTACTCCAGGTAGTACTGTACAGGGGGGGTGAGAAATCTTTGGAAAGGTAGTTGGAATGTTCCCTGCACTTTTCTTTCATGGTAAGACTTTATTGGCATCAACTGCAGCCAACTGACACCACCACCATTAAAATAAAAATAAAAATTAAAAATATATTGGGCCTTTTAAAGACCTTTTAGCCTCTCCTTGACACTTCAAAAGTGTCAAATATTGTCCAGACATTTTATTTTGTTGGTGTTTTGAGACACTCTTTACAGTTTTTAAAACTGGGCACTTTTCCAAAAGCTCCACTCCAGCTTGTGGCTTGAATAATTTTGTGAATTGCTGTAGCCCATTTTATTCACAGGGACAGAGCAGATGATTATAGTTACTCTTCTGGTCTTAAAATCTAGACAACACCATGCTATTCAAGAAATCATAATGTTTCAAGTGGTAGAATTCTTTTTAATCCAATATTTCAGTGATGGGTGATTTTCCTAACACATCAATAACAATAAGAACCTAATGGAAGTTCCCTCTGCCTTTCCTTAAAGACCACCCCCTCTAATAATGTATGTTGCATCATGGCAGGTATGTCTTCCCTCAGGACAGTTTCCAGCTGGAGTGCCTTAAGTCAAATCACTTTGATTGATTTTGCATAATTCCATTCTTTTTGATTGGGGTTTTTCCTTCAGCTGGGTAAGTTTTTGAAACATTTTCATTTCTGTCTTCAAGACATGAGGAATCACACTTAGAATTTAAATCAGTTCATTCTATCTGCTGATTGCGGCTTTTTATGGTTCAAGTGTCCTTTTTTTTTTTCCAGAACATTTCTCAGTTCATCACATAAAAACCAGTACCTCTTACAATGAACCTTTACTTATTCCTCTCCATGGACCTTTACATTTATATCACAACTAAATTTCTGAAGTTGAGATTTTAAACCACTAAAAATGCAGAATTTAACAAACATGAATTCTGTATTACCTGATCAAACCTAAATCTTCCAAAGTGATTTAACAATGAAATGGAACACAGTAGCTGTATTTTTCATGTTATTTCACACCAAGCAATTAACATTCTGGATTCTAAAATGTCAACTAAAAAAATCACAAATCCTTATTTTTCATATCCTTTAAACACATAATGGGAAAAACTCTGTATATGCAGTAAAACAAGATATGAAAATATTTAAGTCTGCTCAGCCTAACTCAGTCTGAATAATTTTGAAAGAAAAAGGATTAATTATGAAGCAATTCCTCCATGACACATATTCAAAATGCATTTCTCTTTTCTTCAGGTGAAGTGTGGTAGTTTTCATTGACTATAATATTGATGGAACTAAAAAAAGTATAAGTACAGAATAAAAAGAAGGCTTCTTCCACAAAAAAAAAAAAAAAGGGACAATCGCGTACATATTTGTGTATGTAGATAAGTACCACATACAAGAAAAGAGACTGATTGTACAGAGAACCCATGAAAAAAGTATAACTCTATCTGCTCTATAGCAGCTCAAATGCAGCTGATGAAATTCCTGCATTTTTTTTCTAGGGAAAGATTGCAATGTTTTAAATTTTCCTTTCATTCCAAATCAGAATTTGAACTCAAAATACCCTTCAGCATAGAAAATCTAAGAAAATCTATAATAGGTAATACCAAAATTAGTTTTGAAGTCAACACAGTATAATTAATATCAGAGAATAGTATTAACATTTTGAATCTACTGATATGAAAACTCCAGACCTTTTTGTGTGTGTGTTTGTCAAATCAGTACATTACAGTGAAACCTTTCTAGGCTGATATAAAATTGTTTAATGTACATGGATAGAGCACTCTGCCAGAAAATTTGAAAATTTATTTGCTTGAAAGGCAATGTTTACCAGTAACACATTAGATCTCATAAAATAACCCTCTTTCACTGTGACAGTGATAAAACCAGAGTCCAAACTAGTATGAGTGTAGGAGAACCCAAGCTTTGGCAGCACCGTCCTATCCTCCACCATTCAGATCATCAGGAATTTAGGAGAAGGTATCTGTTCTTATTTCCTCTCTGGAGCAACTGGGAAGGACTCAAACCGGAGAAGAGAGAAACTTTGATCATAAAGCACCACTCAGCCACTCACTAGGCCAAGAGAGCTTTTGTGGCCAAGCAGCTGAACTGGTGATAATGAGTTTTAATTTGCTGTTAATGCACAGCTGCACAGCCACGTCTGCGCTGGTTCCTCTGAGCCACAACAGCAACACTGCTCCCATCACTGCCAGCACAGTTCCCGCACTAGTAGTACAGTTTACACACTGTCCTGACCTGAGATTTGTGCTTTAAAAAGGAAATTTTCATTCTGCTGTAGTTGAATATTGCTATAAATTAGGAAGTCACCAGTGAGCAATCAGAACTGATGTTCCTACAGCTTTTTGTAACTTATTTTGTAACCTCATTTCTGCATAAGCTAAATTTCTATTCTTCTTTTGTCTGCCTAGGAGCTATGAGAAATAAATTCACAATGAAGGAAATACTATCACCATTTCTGATGACTTTTTCTCATGAGCAATACAAAAGATTTTTGGATTCGTTCTGGGACACGTAAGACTCTGGGTCTCACAGGTCTGTCAGCTGTCACAGTTGCTTGATGCAGCTTTGCCCAATATAGCAGAGGTCTCTCATTTTTTAGAACATAGTTTAAAATTGTGTTTTTTCTAGCAAGGCAGGTTTGGTCAGTTAAGAGCCAGGTGATCATTTGCTGGCTAAACAACAGACATGTATCATTGCATGCAAGAATGGGAAAGAGAGAAATGTGTCTCACCTCCACAGCCATTAGTGCACAGCCCAAGTCTCTCCTGACACCACTGAGGCACAAGACTAGTGTTGTCAGAATATTAAGAGCCATAGTGTATCACACCAAACGTCCACTGAGCCCAGGATTTGTCTTCAGCACAGTTTCTAAGAGCTGAGCAGGGAAAAGCAGAAAGAGGGCATGTATGTATGACAGTCCCCTCAGGCCATCCCACAGAACAGTCATTTTTAACTGCACGTATTTTCTGAGTGATTGCAGTTTAATAATTCTTACTTAATTTCTCATCCATAGTGTTGCGCAGTCTCTCCTTGAATCCATGTCTACTTAGAGTAGCCCCCATATCCTTTGGAAAAAGCTACACATATACTGCCTGCTGCACAACAAAACCAAACTTCATTTGGTTTCTTTTGAACTTGGCTCCTGGGACCTTCATTTGGTGGTCCTCAGCTTTTGCAACTGGAATAGACAGCAAAGACCCAATTTTGCCCATTCTGCTCATCAGTTTATAGGTCTATCACCTCTTTTAAACTGAGCAGCACAAGCATATGCCAACTGTTCCTGCTGTGGAAGTAATTCCACCCTTTCTGGATTTCTGTGAGCATCTCCTAGTTGTACTACATTCTACTTGAAATGCAAGGACTGGAATTATGTACATTCTTCAACACGTAGGTGAACACTGATTCATAGAGTTGCTCTGTAGTGTTTTGGTTTTTTTTCTCATTTAACATTTGGTTAATGTTTTGGCTGCCTCTCATCACTCAGACAATGTTTTCATGGAACAAACTATTATAATCCCAGGACTGTGATCCTGAGTCATAACGGTCAGCTCTGAGTCTATAATTTCATATGTGAATTTAGGACTGCTTTTTCCCATGCGCACCAGTTTAGATTTATGCATTTTAAATTTCATTTGCCTACACAGTCTTCTGAAGTACTTCTGTGCTTCCTCATAGGTGGTCTTCGTGTTTACTACCCTAAATAATCCTATCATCCTCAAATTTTCTCCCCTCCCTGTTCATCTGCTTGTCCCAGCACTTTATGGTATGTTTACCAGGCCGGACTCCAGCACAGATTCTGCAAAACCCCATTAATGATACCCATTGTGTATTTTCTTGGTTTCCCTTAAAAGTCTTTGGCCCTGAGCTTCATCAAAAGCTTTTCAGAAATACAAATATAGCAACTAGTTGGCCCTTATTCACTCCTTTATTGACCTCTTCAAAGACCTCCAATAGATTTGTAAAGTATGGTATGTGTTCTGTCAAAGTCAGCCACGCTATGAATAGTTTTCATTTCCTTTTCATTTTAATCAGCATAATCAGATAACAGTCAATGGATCACAGCCTGAATGTAAGTGGAAGCATCTCTGCTTATTTAACAGACGTGCTCATTTCAACCAAGACAAGACTGAGCCACTGAAGTACCAGCTGCTTATGGGTTTCTGCTGAGCCTGATTTGCTCGCTGGGGATCTGTAGGCATGACCACAGGGACCCTGAGAGTTACAGCTGACTGTGTGAGAGTGACTGCCATCAGAACTGAATGCTAGGGTGCTGAAAAAGGCCTAAGGAGGGTTAGACGCTCATTAGCAGCCCCTAATTCCTTAGGTTTTCTGAGAAATCTCTACTAAATTAGTTATAGATAAGAGATGTTAAATGAGGATCACAATGACATAGAAAACTGGGGAAGTGCTGAATTTCCTATATCCATCATGTCCTTGTTTCAGAGAGGTCACATCCTGCTGCTCAGGACAAGCACACCAGCAAGGGCAAAATGACAGAACAACCTATATTTCTGTTATTCCAGGGATATTTGCCACTGTCCTCTCTGTAGGTTCTGTAAATGTCCAGCTATGACAGGGAAAAAGAAGACATCATCTACAGTCTTCATAGCTGCAAGAGCTCTCAGTCACAGTTGGGCATTTCTGTATATCCCTTTCTCTATTGAGAAGTAAATGCCAAAGAAAAAAAAATAGCTTTTTCTATCCCTTCCCCAACTCTGCCTTGTGCAATGAACTATATGTTAATTTATAATAACATGGAAGAAAATGGGATGCAAAAGTTTTAAGTAAAAGTGAAATAGGAGGACAGATCTTGCAGAACAGGAGCTTAATGAACAGGAATGTGATCTCTGCAATTCACTGTTCTGAGAACACTAACATTAAATGAAAAAATACTTCCAGGAATAATCCAGAGGTTGTGCTGGTATCAATTGTGTTTCTGTGGAGCACAGGTACAACACAAAGAGCACTGCAGAGAGCAGTAAACAGATGGGCTTCCACTCCACCACATGTTCTACTGAGTATTTGTACACTCATCTTATCAAAAAGGCGGAAAAAAAGGTCTTTTGCTCTATTTTTTACCAATGTAAATGTCTTTTAGAGAACATGGGTTTGTCTCTCTTTGTCCTTCAGTTTTACAGAGGGAAACATAAATTATGGATTCTGAAAAGGAAAAAAACCCAAAAGAAATACAAAAGCAAATCTGGCTAAGTACTCCGGTTTTCTAAAATTCAATTATTATCAGTAAATAGGTGCTTTTTAAGAGTAGTCCTAATTGGCTATTACCAACAGTAGCTAACAATTTCAAGGCAATTAATATGTTAAAATAATGAGATGGCTAATATATTACATTAGAGCATACAGTAAGCAGAAGTCTGGCTAATTATATATATTATTCTCCCTACTTTGCTTAATGAAGGTGTCTGGCTCGCAGACTAATTCATTCTTGCTCTATTTTTTATTTTTTTTTAATCAGTGTAACTAATCCTCCCACACACTATTGCAGCATTAAAGCAGAAAGATGTGGATGAAGCAGTGAAAGAAGTACAAAAAAAAGAACATTAAAATGAAGATCTAGTTCCAAGTTTCAGAAGCAGTTGCCCAAAGTAAAGAATTAAGACATGAGAAATTAGACAGAAAATGCAAAAGCCTGAGTCAACATTTATTTAACACCTTCTGCCTAATGCTGAAAATGTAAATCTCTTCACAGAGGTAATCACACCCAGATAATTTTGATTTTCAGAACATAGCAATTCTTCTGACAAAGACATTACCACTCCACAGTTTAAATGATTGTTTTTCCTGTTTTCTCAAAAGCAGAGAGAGGAGAGGGCCTTGGATAAACAGAGATTGCTTCCAAATTGGGAGCTAATCTTTCGGGAAAGAATAGCAACGAATGAATTGTTTACAGTCAAAATCTTCTCATTTGTATTAGTCTATAACTACATTTCACTCTCAAATATTTGAGCGTGTCTGTGTGCTCAGCAACTCTGCTGCTGCGATTGCACAAGAGAATTACCTTCACTGAAAGCCAGAATATACAAGTTTTCCTGTGCTGTGTATCAGAAACACAATGCATTTTGCACTTTTACCCTGAGGCTCAAGAAACAATTCCAAACTCCCTTGGAAAATGATCCCTGTTTGGGATCACACTTCCTTTGGTGTACCCTGATGAGACACAGGGCACCGCCATGTCCCAGGCTCAGCTCTGCACACCCAGTGCGCACACACACACTGATCACAGTCCCATGGCTTGGGGGCTGTGCCCCAACTCTGAGAAGACCCTTCTCTGATTTCTCAGTGAAGCCCAAGAAGTAGTGACTGTCTAAAATGTGCAAATGTGAGGTCAGCCTCCACTTAATCACTCTACTGCATCTCCTACATGTATGAAATCCTTTTTAGGATCCAGTAGGAGCTTTTAGTCAGCATAAAAACAACTGCTCAGTAAACAGAAGAAAACCACAAAAGGAGCTCTTCCAGTGTCTCTCAAACATCAAATCAAGGTCATATTTCAGCTGTGAGCTTGATGCTTACTTATGTACAAATGGAATGGAGATAAAAGTTGCCTGTACTATGGAATATAAAACCAGGCCTTTACACCAATAATACCTAGATTAGATTTGTGCATTTGAGACCCAACGCAGCACAGTAAATGATGATGTCTGTTAAACAAGTATATTCATTTGTAAACACTCAAAGACATGCATGCTGATCCCAAACCCAGCATGTCCCTTAATTAAACATAGAGCAGTGAGTATGGGTTCCCAGTCATGCACATGGCAATAGCTCATACACTCACTGCTTGCAACTTTTACACAGTTACAGTCTTTTGTCCTAAACCATCCCCATCAGACACACACAGCATCTTTGTGCCCTGTGTTTGCACTGTGTGGAGGAGGAAGCAGTCTTTTTCCAAGACTGACACTTCTCAAAATACTGTTCTTCTGCTTTTGTTTTTCATATTATAACCATGATAATGGATGTTGGCTTTTGGGAGACTCAGGCAGGGACAGGTGGGTTAATAATAAATCAATACATAAATGCATCCCAACTCTCTGAACGTTATTTTATAGTTTTGTTTCTGTAGTTGCTACTGCATAGATAAATGCGATCTACTGAGGTTCTCTTGCTTTTGTGAAAAATCTTGGCACTCAGGTCTTAAGTTGCTCAAAGTGGTTTCTCATGTATTGCTGGGTAGTAGATGACCAATTACTTTTCTCATTAGAAATCCAAGGGATAGCAAATAATACCATAAGACATCTAAAATGAAAATTTACTAGTAAATTCCCTTCCAACTTCTGTAGCAGTTTCTCTTAGGTACTGACTTGTCTGATCTTTTTCTGATTTCAAGTCACTGGAGAATACAAGACTAACATGAGACATTTAACATACACATCTACTTATCAAAAAACAAATATATTACCAGTTTGTTGGAATATGTTGCAGTACGTACCCTGCAGCAGAGATAAAGACTAACCTTGGCCCACAGATCACATGATAGCTCAACAAACTGCTGCTTTATACTTTATCTGTCTTTGGTACCCACACATGGTTCCTGAGCTTCAAGCCAGCTCCATAACTTTTCAACCATTACAGAAAATAAATTAAAAAGGAGCCATATACAAGCTTGAGGCAAGTGCTCAATGGTCATTAGAGTGAGCAGCAGCCCCTGCCAGTAAAATAACCCTGCTTTAATATTCAGTCTCATGATGGTCCTTTGAGGATTGATGTGACAATGGGAGAGGGGATAAAAGAACTTAGATATATAATTATAGATATATTACATACACACACACTTGTGTATAGGATGTCAGTCTGTCTATATCCTACTCTCAAAATGGGTAGAATCTGGTGAAGATGATAAAACATTCATAAAATGTCTTTTCTGGTGTCTCCCATCACTTGGCAAATCCTCATTATTGAGCTGCCAGTAGAGACAGAGACCTCATTCCCACACCAGCCTCAAGGACTGACGTGGAGCAGTGAGATGTTACCAGCTTCCCTTTAAGCAAAACTGGAGAGAAGGATTTTAGTCTTCCATCCCTGAAAAAAAAAAGGCAACAGGGCAGGAACACAGACTTTCTTACAGGCACAGAGGCCTCTTTTCAAAACACACAGAGGAAACGTCAGGTTTGGGGTTGCCAAGTACCTGATTTCAGGGTTCATTCTGTTACTGCATATAAATGTCTCTGGTGTGTGTTTGGCACGACATGTTATCCTAGACTGATCATATGTTCACAGATTGTGGAGAGTGTGTGAAAGCCTTTTTTGCTGTAGTTATTGGGCGAAGTCACGTCTGTTACCTGGTACTCATGCAGAGAAATCTGTAATCTGGGAACAGATGGTCTGACTGAGTGAGTGAGAGAAAGAGAGAGAGAGACGCTGTCTGGAAGACTGCAGAGTTTTTCACTCGGAGGAGATGAAAGAGGAATGAACAAACCCACCACAGCATGACAAAAACATGAAAATATAGAAGAATGTCAGTCCTGAAGGTCATTCCTTTAGAATCCACTAACTGTCTATGCACCATATGTATGTATCAACACACCAAAGAGAACCCACCATCCTGTTGTAAAGTGCCGGAGGTAGCTTACAAAGCCAAAAATTGTGGAGTTGTAGAATTACCATTTAGAAAAGTGACACACTCTGTAGTCTAAGCATAGAGTCTGAAAAGAATCTGAAGAAATAGATAGCAACTTCTGCTCTGGAATTTTTACAAAATTTGATAGCAATAGGCCAGAGCAGGATAGTTCCTAGTCTTCAAGAGCTGCCTTTGCAGGATATGTTTGGATCTGAAACTTTTTCAGCAACTTGAGAGATGCAGTCTGAGCCTGGCTTTGGAGTCCAAGTGCCCCTGGAATTGGTGACACCTACCATCAGGACAAGCCCATCGTTCCCAAATAGTTACATGAAACTGGCTATTTTTACCAAAATGCAGCATTACATTACTCCAAAATAAAATAAATTGGATCTAAGCTCTCATAGAATCTTATTCTGCCTTCTTGACAGTGGGATTTTGGTAATCAGCAGCCTCACCAAAGGTACCAAGTGTTGTCCTGCTCACTTGAGCACCTGCCTGGCTGGTCTGATAGCCCACATCTCCAGGTGGGAACTCTGACAGCCTGAGGTGCTACAGCTCTCCCAGGAGCAGAAGCACATCCAGCCAACACAGGCACATACCACATTGCAGCTGTGACAACACAGAAGTCACCAAGGTGCAAAAAATCCCAGCTGAGGGTCAAACAGAGTCCTACGTCAGCAGAGTCCTAGTGATCCCTGCATGGCCTTGAATAAACCCCTGTCATCACCCACGCCGGACAGTTTAGTGCATCTCTGCTCCATCCCCACAGCTGCCATCGCATCTTTTGCCACAGAGGAGATATATCCCAAAAAATAAACCTCTTACATTCAAGCAAAAACTCATGAGGACCCCGAGCTCCATGTTCCCAAAGACATTGGTCAGGATATTTCAGCCAGAGTGAAAACAAACAAGACCCTGCATGGGAAAGCAGGATCACAGTGATGGCAGTGAGAGGTCTGGAGTGAGGGGCTGGCACTGCCTGACACAGCCACAGACACCTGACACTGCAGAGCCCTCAGAGCAGACCAGGCAGGGGGAGCAGAGGGGTCATCTGATGGACATTTTGCTCCCAGAATGACACTGTGCAACTGGTACTTAGGGAAAGCAGGCCCTAGTGACAAACCCCTCCAGCCCTGTGAATTACACACTGCAGGGACGCTCAGCATGGGCCCCGCTAAAAGCCGCTCACATAAAACCTGCCCGCAGGAGCAGAAAAGACAGGAGAATCAGGACATTTCCCTGGGTAAACCACTGGATGAAAGCAGCAGTATTTCCCTCACATAAAACTGATTTGAAAAGATAATCAAGCCCTAATCGAAGAGGACGGTTTCCTCTAGAAACTGTAAATGTGAGGGGTTGCAATCTCACCAAACGATTGTCTGAATGAGCCTGAACTTTTAGCCCTTTCAGCCTAGAGCCAAGAGCTCTACTTATAGCACATCAGATGAAGCCGATTTTAAGAACACTTCATTTTAGCTAGCACAAGATTTTACATTTGGGTGCTATCCAGTACTTCAATTTTTCACAAGAAATCCACATTGTCAGATATAGACAAGCAACCCTATATTTTACTATTTATTCTTCCAGCAATGTGTCAGTCAATTTGCAGAGTTAATTTCCAAATAGGACCTAAAGATTTTTTGCCTCTCAATAAACCTTAGTGACTTCAGCAGAACATTAAAAGGCAAAATTCCTCTCCCCTCTCCTCTTTCTGTCCCGGCAAATGGCAGCAGAGGCAGAGCAGCATAACAAGATCCAGGATTAAACATGTTGCCAATGGAGTGAAAAAATCCATTCTTTGACAGCAACAAAGTGATCTATCATACCTCGTGCCTAAACTATAGAAGAAGACAACATGCTTTTGGTCAGTCTCAGTTATTAAAAGCAATTGCTTGGAGCCAAAAGCTGGCTAAGACATTCTGGAAAAGTATAAAGTATCTTACAGGAGAAATGAAATACAACGTCTCATTGTGCAATACAAAACAAAATCTTTGACTATAGCATTATGCATTTGCCAAATCAATTATGTAGATGGTGATCCTGCAAACATGCAAAAAGGGCAAATATCAACTTAAAAGGCCAGAAAAAGCACTTTAGCTCTCCTCTCACTTGAGAATTTTTACCCTTCTGAAGCAGCATGAATTCATATCACACTGGTATTGCAAGGGCTGTGATACCTTTCTTTTCCTTCTCTGTAGTTGTAGAAGAGAAGGCTCTGTCTTTGAGGAACAAGCTTCCCAGCCTCTAGCAGTCTAGTTAGGATGCAGAGAAGTTTTTGTTACACACAACCAAACGGTTTTAGATACTAAGATCTCTTGCAAGAAGTTTTAAACACTGCACACCATCACTGAACACAGCACATGGTGCTGAGTGTAAAAATTATATTGGCGCTCTTCTTAGAAGAGCAGAGATTCTGAAGTTTCATTAAAAAAAAAATTACTTTGAGTTTACATCTTGAGAGTATTTATATGCCCCTCTAAAGTCTCCCACTAACCCCTAAGGTCTTTAGGTCCTTTATTCAGGCAACTGCTTTATGTTCACCCTCTACCTCCAAGTGGTGGGTGTCAGCAAAGAGAAACCAGTCAGATGACAGAATGATGCAGAGAAATGGTTGATTCAGAGGCACTGCAATGTTCTTGGTATTTTGCTGTTAATTAGGCAGTGGGATTACAGCCATCTGAGTATTGCATGCTGCACAAAAATGAAACAAACAAAAAAAAAAAAGGAAAAAAAAGGCTGTTTTTAACAAAAAGAACAAGGAAGCAGAAAAGACACCCTCAGCTAAAGCTGAGCAGTGAGCCCTTGTGTGTGTTGAGATGATCAGGTGACTGGGATCTAGGAAAAGACACTTAAAGAGAAAGAACAAAACACAAAATAACTCTATACACTATCCCAATTTGACAGACATTCATGCTTCAGCCTGGGCAAAAACTATTAAGAGCCAGGAGTGAGCCACTAAGGATATGCCAAGAGTCCTTAAAGATTATGTAGGACAGAGAGCAGTGAGGACAGCCCAGGTAGGTTTTGGGACTGCAGATGCAAACACAAGCACATGTCAGGACAAGGCCAGACTGGGAATGGTGGAGTTTGCCCCCGTCAGCAGAGTGGGCACAGACATAGGGCCAGTGGATAGCTCTGATACCGAAGATGAACATGTCATCAGCCTGAAAAGCAGATGGCACATCTATTACTTTTAAGTTGGACACTGGTGCAAAAGTCAGCAGATCTCAATCATGGGAGTGAAAAAGCACAGTTTCATGAACTAAGTACCCAGCATTTCACTCCTGCCACCACCAGAGGTATGCAAATTACTTCTATGGAAATGCAGCAAAACCTGAGGTTCTTAGAAAACCATAGTTCTCTGCACACACCAAATTTTCAGATGTGCAAGTAAAACAAAGGTGATTCTTCTAAGGGTAACAGTGGCACTACAAAACAGGGTGCACACATAGAGGCCAAAAGAATACAAAAACTGTTAAACTTTTTAGTACTTTCACAATCCTCAGGCTAAAACACAGCTTAATTCCTAGACTAATTATATCTGTTAATAGATCACACCTGGGTAACCTCTTGGATGCTGCATGATTTTATCTGCCAGTGCAACTTTGGTAGTAATTCTAGTAGATATAAACATGAGTATAATGGCAGGATCTGAAGCTCTTCATTGCTGGTGCCAGTTTGGCACACACAGAAGCACCCTGCAAGGATATGCACATTTGTTGAGATCAGTAGTCATTGTTTATAAGTTACTTGGCTCTAAGTATAATGTCAGCAAGGTCCTGGTGAGCCTGGAATCTGTAGAAGTTTCTTTTATTGGGGTTGATGATAGGGATGAGCTAAATTACAGAAACTGGAATGGCTTTTAACATTATTCAAGGAGAATGTTTCCAAAGAGCCCACTGTTGCAAAAGCCAACAGTAATTTATGTCTCTTCCAAAATGCTTGTTATTTCAGAGAACGCCAAGCTGTCTACGTCTAAATGCAACATGGTTTTTTAAGAGAAAATAACCTGTGTTCAGTATTGAGCAACCTCTGCAGGTCCAAAACGTGCTCAGCACCTTGCAGGGTCAAGTCCTAAGCAGTTTTTTCTGGCACATTTGGAAATTAACAGCAAGACCAAAGAACGAAACTTCTGGCCAGGTTTCATTTAGTGTATTTTTGCACTGAAAGCCACACTAAATCCATCAACAAAACAATACCTTTTTCTTTCGGGCATCCCCTTTATTTGAATGGGTGGACTTCTGAGGTCCAGTCATGAAAGAAGTATTCTAAGTGCTGTACAAATATAGAACACAGAGGTGATCACATCCCAAAGAATCATTTTGTACATATCTCCAAGAAGAATCAAAACAGAGAGCATCATAAACAAACAGGTGATCACAGACTCTGGTCCTCAGCTGTTACACACGGCTGAGTTAATGACTAGGTGCTGGATTTCATGGGTGCTTAAAGATGTTTAAAATCTTTATGGACCAAGTAAAATCCTATGATTTTTACTTAAATTCAGACAATTTAAGTCAATATAATCCATAAGGGATTTAATTCTTCATGTTGCTGTGGGAAAACGTCAAGAATAAATATGCATTTCAGGAACAGGAATTGCCTCATACTTAGCAAAAGCCACCATTAGCATTTCTCAAATTTCTGATTTAAAATATTCCCAAGAGGTGCTCAGAGGACTCTGTTATTCAGACACAACCCATGACTCCCCAGATTACAACTGTTCTTATGAATAGTGCATGGTAACCATTTTTTTGAACCATGCCAAACTGATAATGACAATTTATTACTATGCAGGATCTGAGCTGCTCAAGAAGATACAGAAATCATGAATCCTCATTTAATTTTGTGGGATGACACATCAATAGCAAATGAGAAATTAAGACCTGAGGTGAAATCTTCGAAGGTAATACTGAAGGAAAAATGAGACTTACTTAAAAACAAAATGGTATTAATATGGAAAAGGATAATTAAAGATAAATTATGCAATACAAGAAGTGTGAATGTGCTCCTAGCAGACAAGACAGTACTCATGGCCAGTATGGACACTGTGGTGAAAAGTCACTTCTCTATTAACTTCCAGTGCTCAGTGCCAACCCCCTACCCCTCCCCACCTCACAGGGCATGCATTTCAGCATTTATTTTCATCAATGCCTTCCCAGGGTTCATATGAAAATCAACAGAATGGATAAAGATTTTGCTGTCTCATCAGTCATACATTTAAAGTCTCTCCACTAAGAAGAGGGAGACATAGAACATTTTTTTTTATAGATTGGAAAATACGGAGCTAATGCATATAAAGGACATGTAATATCTGGTACAGTTCACAGTTCAAGCCATACAGAATAGCTTTTGTTCAACAATGTTATAAGGACTAGAATCTATGTACACCCATGAGAGGCACATGTATTCTCCCCACACTTTTCCAAGTTAGAACAAATCCTGCACAGAGAAAATCACACACATAGTTGGACATGGAGGCATCTTTTAAACCTTCTGTTGGTTTGTTTACTCTTGTTTCAGAAACTTACCTTGAGCATTTAGAGTACTGTATTTCTACCACTTTACCGTGGTTTTTAACTATTATAAAAAGCCAGTTTTGGAAGACCCAAAGATCACTTTTCACTGCAAGGAAACAACTAAGGTCTTCGGATTCTGAGTTCAAGTCCCAGCTCTGCTAGTGTCTAAGGACAAGCCATTAACATCCCTTTCTATGCTAGTGGGACTGTGCATTCTCCAGTGTGGGTGAAATAGTACCGTGTGTTTGCACAGCTCCCAGGAGAGTCTTGTATTAATAGCAGTGCTGATTAACCTAAGAAAGCAGCAGGCATGCAAAAGGAGAACAGAACTTCTGCTACAGGAGGGATTTCACTTGACTCTTCAAGAGCAAATCTTAGCTTTTCTTCAAGGGAATTAAATCTTCTAAAATCAGGTGATTTTTCTTACCTTACTATAATGTTCCCTATATACCTATTCCTACTGCAGGAGTATTGCAAAGTTGCTTCTTCTACAGCCAGCATAGCTCACCACTCACTGAAAATTTTGTTACTGATACTGCTTCAACCTCTAATGTCACCCCCTACAATCTTTTATTACTGGACAGTGCTAGCTTTTGCTGGGCTAAGGTTTTGGTGTCGTCTGTTTTTTGATATAGTTTTATTCACATCACCTTTCTGAGAGCCCTCAAAGGTGCATCTTAAAAAGACAGTGTGGGTGAATAGATCTGCCTGTCCATGGCTCAGGACACAGAACAACACCTCCTGATTAAAAAGATGGTCTCGTGCTTTGTTGCCACGCTGGACAGCAGCAATACGAGTGACTCCCAGCAGGGCTGGTTCAGAGGGCCTGCGAAAGCAATCACATGTTTGGAGAGTTGAGAGGAATATTGAAAAACCTATTTAGACTATAATTAGGCACGCTGAATGGAACAGGAATATTCCTCTGACATTATTTGTATTCAGGAAATTGCCATGAGTGTTTTTGATCTAAGAAGAACTCTTATCTGCAGCCAGTCCAGCAGTCTGAGATTTAGTTCATTCTCTACCCTCTTTACATTCCCATGAGAAGGAAGTGGGACTCGTCTCCAGCTCAGAGGGGAGCTGGGTAACACACAGGGTAATTCAGTCTCTGAGCACACACAGCCCGTGACATTGCTGCAGAGCATGCCAGCAAGTGCCACAGTTGTGAAAAGAGGTGTTTAACCCAAGTGATGTAACCTGCCACAGTTCACTCGGTGTCTTGCAGAGACTGTGGCTTCCATTCAAAGCATTACAATCTCTATCCCGAAACCGATTCAGCCCAAAGAAAGAAAGAGTTGTTACAACAACCCAAACGGTGCCAGGATTGCACAGAAGGCTCCAACACATTCTTTGTTATGATTATTTTATTTCCATGGCTCAACAATGCCTGCTGTGGGAATACATGGGGACCTACTCTGATTTCATTCACACTACTAAGAGTCAATGAAGCAAACTGTCAGTGCAGCATAAACTGGGATAACTGATAACTGTACTAACATGATAATAATTTCATACCCAGGTAGCACATCAAAGCTCCAGCCAAGACTGAAGCCCTGTTAGCTTGGCATTATACAAACACCACCAGGGACAATCCTTGTCCAGGCATGCTTACAAACTAAACAGACAAAACAGCTATGTGTAATAGGGAAAACAAAACCACAAAGGAATTAAATGTCTGACCAAGGGTTACACCAGCCAGTCAATGGCAAAGCTAAAAATAGAATCCAGGTTTCTTAGTCGACTACATGTGATAATGGGAACTATGTGGCCCATCAAGAGCCTGAGCAGTCCACAGTCTTTGTCAAGACCTAAAAAAAGTCCTTCATTAATATTTAAGGACATTAGTTGTTCTCTGCTCTATTTTACTTTCTTTCTTACTCCTCAGAATGAAAACTTTTTATTGGGAAGGATTTCCTTCATATGAATGGGGGAGGTGATGACTGCTATGGGATGAAGCAGATGGATGAATAAGTCCCCCAAAATGACAAAAAATAATAACTTCTTTAATGCAAAATATTATCCCTCTGTGTTCATAATTTTATCTGTCAGTTATCAAAATTAGGATGGAAGCTACTGTATTTTTAATTGCACACTGAAAGCACATAGAGCTAAACAAAGCCTATTAACCACAGCATTATGAAGACTAATAGTCCACTCAAATATGAAATGTTACGTAAGTTGACACATAGTTTTAAAAATAAGAGCCCATATTTAGACTCCAGAATTCCTTTTTTGGGTATTTGCTTTATTCCCAGGTGCTGGGTTAGGGTAGGAAGGACCACAAATAACAAACATTAATTTATCAGTTGAACATGAGGCTCCAAGCTTAGAACCCACCCACATCCATATAGTTTCCATTAGGGGAATGTGCATGGGATTTTGAAAAGAACCACCATCCATTTAGCTCTTCCTCTCTTCCCATTAGGTGTCTGCAACTTGAGTTTTCAGACCTGCACTGAGCCCTTCTGCAATCTCACCTGAACCAGGATTGCCAAGGGACAGAGAAGCAACAAAAGATCTCTGTATTTGCTTCTTGAGAAACTGTCAAATCTCACGGTATTACTTTCAAACATCACACACATTATCCTAAGTACTATCTGACAAGTAAGCCCTTTATTTACAGTTAATTTATTGAATAAGCCCATGTGCATAATATGGGAATTGAAAAATCAGGCCCCTTCCCTCTATATTCTATTCAGTATGTTAAAAAAACTATACATGTTCTGGTTGCTAGTCATTAATGGCAAATGAGAGTTGAATTCCAGACTCTGGAGTGCAGCCATTTAGGACATGCAGCTTTTGCAAAGTATTTTCCACAACGGAATCTCCAATGATTTGAAGGTACTTCACATTAACCTTAAGTAATTTGTTAGTGAAAACCCCTCTAAACTATTGGCATATCTGGTCAAATTAAAACATGATAAATCTGATGCTGGGATTATAGTCATTATCCCATGCTGAGAACTGAACTCTGTAGAAGCTGGTGGTTTTTGGGATCAATCAGCAGAGTACCTTACAGTCCAAGAATGAAATTAAAAGTGCTTTCAAGAAAAACAGGTGCCAGCTCAATGCACAAGTTTTGTGAAATACAGGGTTGAGATTTGGAGCAGCATTAGTCGTTTATGTGGAAAAACCCACCCAGCAATGTCAACAAGGTACCTGGGAAAAGTACTAACAGAACATCAGGGTAATCAGGTGTTGGAACGGGCTGCCCAGGGAAGTGATGAATTCTCCATCCCTGGAGGTTTTTAAGATGAGACTGGACGTGGCACTAAGTGTCATGATCTAGTAGCCATGGTGGTTGCGGATGAGGGGTTGGACTTGATGATCTCAGAGGTCTTTTTCAACCCGGCTGATGGTCTGATTCTATGACTTGCAGAATTGGGTTCTTTTATGATGAAATTACATGCATTGCTTCTACAGCTATATATTTATAAACTAAAGTCTCCATGAAACAATACCACGTTCTACCTTTTGTAAAGGGCGGTCTAGAAATGCAAGTAGCCTGTGAAAATTGAGCTATCTGAGATTTGTGCAGCCAACAGTTTCCTCCTACCCAAAACAAAAGGTTACACATGCTCAGATGATGCATGAATTCAAGCTACTGCAAACCGGCTGAGCCATGGTAACTGTCTGGATGAATTCACAGGCCCACTGCAAGTTTAAATTGATTTAATTTAGCCTGGTATTAAAGAGGGTTATCTAAAATGTATTATAATATTGCCTTTGCTGCTACTTCTTAATACCATACAGTAATAAATATCATAACTTTGATGATGCATGGTATCTTGTGAATGTGCATAACCTAAACAGGTTTTTTAGTTTCATTTCTGATCCTGTGTTTATATATAGGTGTAACATATTAACAAGTTGTTAGAAATCCCTAGTTACAAACTCTGGAATTTAGTTTGAAACCCAAACACAGAAATGCAAACAGCTTTTATTGTAGCTTCAGCTCATATCCGATGTTTAATAAGTCTTGCATTTCCCACAGAAGTGAAAGCAAATCCCTTGTTACCTGAGAGAGCTTAAACACATTTTGCATTCTCAGAAGCTATCTATTTTCTGTCACTATTTGTGACAGCACTGCCTTTGCTGGCTAATGCATTCTGTGATGTTACTTTGGAGAAGATTGCTTATTTTATTCCTGTTTCAGGGGTTTCACTCACAAGGAAACACTCTTGTGTCTCTCAGAGACAAAGCTTTTTGTATTTACCTGTAAATACTTCTGCATCTGTAACAAAAACAGGTCCTTTTTCATGCAGAACTCAGGATGACAGCAGGTCCAGTATAGGATGTGCCTACAGGGAACATATGAAGGTACCCGCCTCAATGCCTCTTGATCGTGCACATGTTCTCATGCTATCAGAGGCACAAAAGCAGGCAGTAGCTAGAAATTGACCCATAAGATTGGCACTGCTAGCAATTTTCAGCACAGCAGGGTAGGAGGTTAGCAGGGTTTGTTGTATAACTGAGAGCATGGCCATACACACTTGAAATTCTGTAGTGTTTTCATACCTTCTGTAAGTCACAAGCTATGGAACAACTTTCTTCCTTTCTGGAAAATTTATTTAAGCAGATTTCTACCAGTCCACTCAAGACTGCATTGGCTTATTCTACAGCCAAGTGCACTCTTCAGGGACTTCCCACTGAGGGGAAAAAAGCAGAGGCATTATTAGATATGTTTTGAAAGTATCACCCTTTCTCTCTGTCTGTTCTTCAGCAAAGGATGTCAGGCTCTTCCATGTCTATCAGAGCCAGAGTCCCCATGTAACAGGCAAAGGAATAGTGGATGAAACATTACTGAAATCAATAATATATCATCATAAGTGAGAGTCAAAATTAAATCCCACAATAAAAGATCACATTCCTGCACATGAAGTGTAAGATGAACAGCTGTTTGGACTTGAAGACACCCTGTTGTGGGCCATCCTCGACACATGGTCACAGAGAGGTGGTGTGGCCAGAATCTCAGAAATGAACCCTTAATTTGAAAGGAATATAAAACAAAGCCCTGTATATTCACAGAATTTTTTGTATGCCACTAATTTAACAATGCCCTGTAACAGGGTTCACCAGTGCTCAGCCAAATTCCTCAGTTTTTCAGCTCAACAAATCAAATCTCTTCTTACCCAGAAGGAATTGTTTAATGCCTCCTCTTCTCAGAAGAGAAGACAACTATTAAAAAATGAGAGTAGATCATCTGAGGGACATCTGGTCTTTAGGTAGATCTTCAAAAATGCTAGAAATCACTTATCTTCACTAGGTTTGGTTTTCCCCTGGTATCTGCAGACCATTACAAGCAGGGGAGAAAATAATGACTCCTCTCCACATTATCAGGCTTGTCCTGATAAGACAAATATTTTCTGTGATGCACAATTGCAGAACTCCACCATACTATAATTAGCAGCCGTGAAGAATCAACTCCACAGCTGTCAGCACATCCATCTCTGCTTTCCAAGGGGGTTTGTGATATGACGTGGAAAAATATGGACATGTAGGAATTCTGAGTAAGTTATTTCAACTCAATGGGAAATATTCATCTGAAAAGAATACTACAGTTCAGATCTTTGTAATAACTTACCTATAACAGGCCCAGTAGCATCTAAGCACTAATACAAAAAAAAGTCCTCATTGCTTTAAAAGTCTTTTACTTCCACTTTAACATGATTTTAATTAAACATAATCATTGACTTTGAAAAACCTTTGGCTTTGAAAACTACACCAGCAGTAATATTTGCAAATATTGATTCAAAGACCTCCCAAAGCAAGAAATTTCCTCATTACTGAAACTGATGTCACTGGCTGACCAATGTGAAAGCAGAGAGTTGGGAAGCTCTGAACTCTTCCTATGCCAAGACAGGGCAATGGCTACTACAGAACTGGGGACCACTAAACTGGGGCTTGGGTCCCCCAGCAGCCTCTGCAAGGGATCAGCCATAAGCCTGGCAGGTGAGGGGGCAGAAGGCAGGTGGGGTTCCACAAACCCTCAGCCTTTGGTCCAATTAGACATAACCAGACTATATTTGCAACACAGTTCAGTCTTGCAGGCTCAGCAAACATATCTACTGAATGGCTTAACAAATTAAAAGAAGCCATAAGATAGTAGAGGTAAAGGTGCAGTACTTTTGAAGAGTCATATTCCAACAGTAAGTGTCAGCACAGCATTTCCTTGTCAACATAAGAGTTCATTTCACAACTGAAATTCAGGATCTGATTCTTCTGACTTAGGCATCATGCTGTCATTTTACCTGCACAGTGTGGATGCAAAACTTTCTCATGAAAACAACTTCTAATCTGCTTTGCCCAAGCAGACTCCTATGGAACTACAAGATCAGTGGTCTAAATTCAAAGCAAGGTTTGAACTGAAAGTACAGAGTACCACAGTTCTACCCTCATATCTCACTGTAGCTTCATTTGTGTTGTTTATGGAAATTCATCTACACCTCATGTAAGAGCAGAGAAACAGGAGGAAATAGGCTTTGTTACAAGGTCACTCTTTTCCTGTGAAGGCCACTTCCAGTAAACAGGATCTGTAAGGCTATACTATTTTACACATTACCAGAGGTAACTAATCTTGAGAGATTTAAAGGAATATTTCTGTGCAGAAATACCTTGTTCACGTACTCATAAATGTAAGCATGTCAATCCCTGACCTCAGTAAGAATAATCTCCAAGTAATATATTTTGCCTCAAGCAACAGAGGCTCCAGATACAATTCTGTATTAAAAGCAAATAATATGAAGCATCTAAAGCAACTTTCAATGATAGCTATTGCACTTTTTTTCACTGACACCAGCAGGAGTCCTGTGATGGACTAAAATCTACAGGTCAATACAATTTTAAGCAGTAAATTATGTATAATATTTTCCTAAGTCAAGGACAACATTTTGGTCAGGGGTAGCAGAAATATCAGAGCAGAGTGGCCACAACATTTTCACTGTTCATGTTCAGCAAATGAGATATCCCAATACAGTTTTGTGAGCATGGCTATTTGCTTTAAATATATTCAATAGGATCTGACTCAAATCTAATTAATCCCTAAGGAAAATCCCTGTGACCATCACTGGGGATTCGCTTAAGACAGACAAAAGAAAAGGAAATAAAACCTGGAGCTATCAGGATTTCTACATGTTCTAACTCACTATAATTTTTAAAAGATAATAAAAATGCTAATAAACATTCAGAAGAATGCCTGAACTACGCTACAACAGAGTAAGATTAGTATGATTTGGAGTTGATGGCTGAAATTATTGTCCCATCAGCCAAGTTATTTTTTTCACATTTTATAGTTCACTTAATGCTTTTTGACTATGTAATGAGAAGCTGAAAAGTGGATGTGGTTAGAGTTTTATGGATGACTAATGTTTGTGTTTTCAGTACTTTTAATTATCTTAGTGTGTGAGGTCACTGCCACCTCATAGTATTTGAATGATAATTCCTTATTTTCAATAGATTATTTCTAAAGAAATATTACCATAATTTGTTTCACTCAAGCTTATTACATCAAAATATCCAAATATTCAATATAAAGTGCTTATTATGATAACCAAATTAATAGAAAATTATATCCATCAATAAACTGTAATTTAACTGAAGTTACAGAGTATCAGTTCTCTGACTTGTTAATGCTTTAAAAGAACCCACAAGTCAGAGAAATGTTTTCAAAATGTCTACAGAGCTTTTCCAGCCTGTGCTGACCATCATCAACTACTAATAGATAGTAATGTAAACTCCCATAGCTCATAAGGCCAGGCTGCACTGTCATGACCACAGCAAAAATTAAGAAAATATCCTTCCAAAGGCCACAGTATTGGTTTTCCCCATGATCATTTCAAGAGGTAGAGAGTGTCATCCAGGCTACATTACCATTACCAGATATGGGTTGAGTGGTTGAGACAGGCCCATAAAGTTGATGGAGACTGATAAGTTTTCCCCAGAATTACATTAACTGATGGATAAAGCATTACTAGATTGAGCTGTTCTCCCTGGCTAGAAAGGAAGTTAAAAGCTCTGGGTTGGTTTATGTTCCAGTTGTCATTTCTTTTCTGTTAGATGAGTTCCTTCCTCTAAGAAATAATCTGCTCCTAAAATGTATTATTCTAGGTTACCTGTAGAACACCACAGTGCACACGATATCGTACAGGCAAGGGAGAGAAATTATTGTGGCAGAGAAAGCTATGGTTTAAATGAGACATTAAACAGAATACTGTGAGCATGTGAGAGTGATAAAAGCAGGAAGAAGAGGTGGATTTCATCAATAACGAGTCAAGTAATTAGACTGAGTTTTGGATTGGATCTCACCACACATCATTCTCGGGCCTTACTCTTCTTGCAGATCCCTGAACACAACAGAAGTAGGGTCTGACTCACACAGCCCCATGACTGGGGTGAGACACCCAACCCACAGGTAACCTCCCTGTGGAATAGATACTGGTGAGAGAAGTGCAATGAGAGCTCATACATGTTTTTTACATGTAATCCCTTGTGTGCAGTTCTTTCATGGTAGGGAAGCAGAGTACACATGTGCCACATCCAAACCTTGAGGCTCCTGCAGCATCTGCAGTGACAGGTGCTGTCAGTGCTAAGTGCCCTGGAAAGATAAATGCTCAATGCTTGGGATTTCTGCATTTATCCTTATGAGCTGGATTTCCAGTTTGGCTCAGCCTCTTGGAGGCCCAAGGAAAATGTGGCAAACAAGCAGTTAAGAATTTTCAACTTTAGGTCAAAATCCCCTGCTCTACACCATCTGAATTACAGCTCTTTGCAAGGGTATAAAATTTAATCATTCATTCATTTTGTTCACGACTTGACACTGTTAGGGAAGTTACAAGAGCAAGTAGAGAAGAAAAAAGCAGAGGAGAATAACACCTGTCTTTGCAGCTGGTCAACAGGCAGACCTTTAATGTGCTGCCTGCTGGGAAACAGGGATGGTCTCATGTTACACTGAGGCTTCAGCAAAGGATGGAGTTTGCAAAAAGGAATCCTGCAACTGGAAGATGTGAGGCTTGGGCTTTAGCCAAAAACAATGGAGAACAGCATTAAATGAGAAGTTCCATAAGTTCAAATGCATTCAATCACTGAACAACGCGCAGCTCTGTGGCTTGAAAAAACTTAAGAAAGGAATTGAAATCATCACTGCAGAGCTACCAGTTGTTTCTAATTTTGAAGAACAATCACTATTTTACCCTTAACTATCACCAAATGCTTCCCAGAGTGACCATAGCCACCCATAAACAGGCTGAATATCTTCATTTAGGAAGAACAGACCAAGCCTGATAAAAACTGATATGCTACTCTGAAAATTGCTTTACTGCCTGAAGCAGAATTTCATATCTTTCATAGGCTAAATCGCCCCTAGTAAGTGGCACCAGTTTTGCTTTAAGTTACATCCTTAGAAGCTCATTGACTACAATTGGGAAGTCATTGAAGAAGAGTGATTCCAAAAGATTAGTTGAGAAATACACATAATGGTAGTAGAGTAGACATTTAGAGAGAATAATCTTAAGAACAGAAATGTTGCAACAGTAAACAGTAGAATAAAATAAAAAAAATAGAAGCTGAGCTGAAAACCCTAAAGCAGAGAAACCTGCATAGTTCTACTTCTGAAGTGAAACAGTGGAACACCAAGCACAAGACTGTAAAATATCTCACAAAAAATTAACAAAGTACTACACACCCAGCAAGTAAAATCACATATTAGAAGTCCAAATGCCCTTTTTTCTCCATAGTGTTGATAACACTGACTTCTAGAAAAGGATAAAGGTATTTACAGGTGCTTAAGGAGCAGATCAGTAGTGACCTGCATTTTCAGCAGTGACCTCTAATTTTTGTTTCATAGTGTGAGACAAAGAAGAATCTTTTTCTTCTGAGGCATGTAAGATGTTTTAAACTGTCCCTAATTTCGGTAGGAAAGGAAAGGACAGTACTTTCCCTGATGAGGAAGTGAGTGGGGAATATATCACCTGCAAAGTGTTGCTGAGAAGTGAACTGCTGGAATTACAATTTCACAATTTCAGGAACCTGACATCAGTGATTTAAGAATATTAAGATATTTGAATGCTATAATATTTGAAGATGAACTTACTGAATGAAGTAAAGTCTGATGCACTAGAGTTTGAAATATTAGTAAATATTTTAAGATCATATACAGATACAGTTTATACTAGCCCTTTCAAGTGACAGGTGGGGTTCACATTAACAACAGTATTTGGTTTTGGGGATTTCTTATTTTATGGCAGACAATAACAAACCTTCGGAAAACAAAAAAAACCCATAAACTATATCTCACCTCTTTGTTTTTAGGCTCATTGCTAGAGATATAATGACCTAAGACTCCTTTAATATCTAATTTTATGATTCTATTGAATAAATGATAAATAAAAATTTTCTTGAGATATACGAGGGGGGGCGGGAATCACAAAAATATTGGAAAAGGATCCAGGTTTTCAGTCAGTTGAAACATCCCTAATTGGCTGGCATGTTTTGCTGCACTTATTACAGTGAATGCTGCCATCTGTTTCTTACTTCAAAAGAAATAGTCAAAATTATTATCAAGCCAACAGAGAAGGAAGTCTTATCATGCATAAAGAATATTTTAAAAAGCATAGCATCCACTAGTTCCCTGTGGATAGAATATTTCTAGTCTTAACATGGTAATTACTGGTAGAAAAACTGTGACAGGCAAATTTTCAACCAGCTTCCATTTGTGATAATGGGACATGTACAGATGATATCATTTTAACTTCAAGTTTTCCATTTCCCACTTTAGGATTTACCTTTTGAGTATCCCAGTAAGGGTGTCTGTGATGAGCCAGGCTGTGCACTGTCCATCCAGCAGATCACAGGCTGGTGGCCAAATATACGGAAAAGATTGCCAATGTAAAGCATCATCTTTAACAGCCCAAAGGGAAGTCTACTAAGTAACAAGGAAAGGGCATGAAGGAAGACACACACAATGTTAGGGTAAAGAAAAAGACACATAAGAGGTAGAATAAGATTTCACTTTCACTAGCCAGCTAGTGTATCATCAACAGTGCCATCATCACAACTGAACAAATATGTATCACACTGGCTGTTTTCCTAATTGTTAAGCATCATAATGAATTGCTGATATTTCAGCACTTCAACATTTAATTTCATCAAATGCTGCTTAACATGATGACTGCAAAATTGATGCTTGTAAAACCAGTAATGTCAAAGATCCCTTGCCTATATATTGTTGTTGGACATTCACTTCCTTGTAGACTATTCAGGCTATTATGGGTATATTTTAAAGGCAAAATCCCATGCCAGCCTGTATAGCCACAATCTGACAAGTCATGGAAAGGAAACTATGGCACACAGGATGTGCCCCAAACAGCTGCTACAGTCAAGAAATTACAATAACATAAGTATGAAATACAGGAGAGGATTTAACTCACATGAAGCCTGTTATATATCTTGTCACCCTATCAGTGCTGTGGAGAATATCAAGATTCATAGCTTCTCTCCATCATTTTCCTATGTAACCACAGGAATCCAAATCTGGATCTGATGGAAATTAGGAGAAATAAGAGCTTTCTACTCTCTGCATCTCAAGGCAGAAAACAGCAGGTCCCATTGCTACAGGGAACAAAACTAATTTGCAACAAAACTGGTCTTGTTTTTTGCTTGTTTTGCCAGTTGTGTGGTTTGCTTCACAAAGGACTTCCTTAATTCACTTCCATGCTTTGGTTTTTCTTCATATGCCAATGACAGTACAACAGTACCACAGTGTTTCATGATTTTACAACTGCTAGAGTAACAGAAGCAGGAGACACAAAGGCCAGGGCTGAGACCTCCCCACCAGTAATCCGTTCCTTCACTTCTATTTGTAGGTCACATAAAGAAACAGGGCATTTTAGAAGGAAAAGTATGCCAATGTATATTTTTACTGCAAGATGTCCAGGCTGTAAAGGCACCTGCTCAGGGATGAATGCAGCAAACAGGATAAAAATGAACAGAAAACAACACAGGCGGGGATATGGGGTAGATGGTAAAATAATAAAAACTAAAACCAAACCAACCACAAAATTCAAGAGATGAATAACATGTCATCCATCAACATTTGCTATCAGAGCCTGTGGATCAACCAAAAAACATACACAAGTAAGAACACAAATCTCAGACCAGAAAAACAATCCTGTCTCAGCTTACAAAAGTGACTGGTAACTATAGTTTGTGTTTTGCATCCACTTCCTTAAAAAACAAAAGGAAGGTATCCACACACAGAGAGTTGGAAACAGGAGAATGGCTGTGAGCTGAAGTGATACCTGCTGGCTCTTGCAAACTGAAAAACGAAACGTGAGAAAGTGCAAGAAAAGCAGCACTTACATCACACAGGCCAAAAAGGTGTCTGTGCTGTCGCACTAGAAGGCACTACTTGAGCCAGGGATTCAGCACAGTTCTCAGTCAGATGGACCTTTAGAAATGCAGATAAATTCAAAGATATTTAAACCTTTGAACAGGATGTGAAAAAGCACGGGAATTCAATCAGTACCTCTGTGAGCATTGTTGACTACCACACAAGCATGATCTGTCTTAAGGAACCATGCACTAGGATGCCCAATATATATAGTTCTTAACCTACATTTAAAAAAAACCCAAAACAACAAACAAACAAACAAAAAAAAAACCACAATAAAACCAAACCAACCAAACAAAAAATAAAATTTAAAAAAGAAAAACCCACTGCACTATAGCTTGGATGAAGGTATCTTTTTCTTCCAGAAGTGTCATCATTCTCCTGCCAAGAGAGAACATTTAGCATCTACTGTTATCAATAGGCAAATCTAAAGTTGGACAGAGCTGCCTAACTCCACTTGTCACAAATATGTCTACTGTGTTACCAGAAATGTTTTTTGATAAAAGAATTGGAAACCAGCCTATTTATTCTGTATAATAAAAAGCAAGTGCTGGAGGGTATTTAACATGCAAAGGGTACACAGATTGCTGTGCTCACTGCATGACAGACACTGAGGAAAGTAGTTGGACACAGACTCTACGTTCCTCATGGAAGGGAAGAAATGTCATTTAAGGTAATGTGTACAACTGGTCAAATCAGTGCTGACAAATACATTTGCTGACAACTTCAGCCCTTTTTCCAATTACCAGCTGTTTGCAAACAGACTACTGCTGTGTTTGTTATTGTAATGGTAGGGTAGACAATTGAAGTGCCTGAGCCAAAGCCCCAAACTCTCATTGGCTTCACTGGGCTATGGAAAAGGAATGTAGATGAACCAACTTTATGCAAAGAATTCCTGAAATATTCACTTGGAATTTTTTTCCCCCACTTCTTATTTATGCTGTGTAACTGGTCATTCACATTATATAGATTTTCTTTTTCCCTCCAGACCATATATATAAAATCTTTTAATTAATAGATTAATAGCAAATAATTTTTACATCTGGATGAATAACCATATTCAAATGAAGCTAAAAATTGTGAAGAGTAATCATCATCCAAATGTTTGTGGCAGTACAAACATCCACGAGTGGCTGCTATCAAAACCTTGCAGTAAGCTTGAGGTATTCCAAATTCATGGCAGCATTTGCAAGTGTAGTCTCAGTCCATCCAAGAATCTACTGCATGAATCATTAGTCAGAAGCAGGAGTAGTCTCAGAACAAACTGCTCTTCAAGTTGATAACACTCACAATTGAAATCACCAACTAATTTGTCCTTCCCATAAATAAAGAGGAAATCAAATGTGGATAAAACATGTAACTTCGTTTTTCAGGATCTGGAATTATTTTGCCTGCCTCTAAAGGGGGAAATAGTTGTCTTTATAATTCAGCCCCACTTTGTCTGTTATGGTTAACGACAGCAATAACATATCTGTTCCAAAGTACTCTAGGAAAAATTCTTCAGAGGATTTATCATTTAATAGTGAGATTATGATACACTTACCTTTACAGAATAACATCCTCTTTCCCTAATCCAACTGGCTTTGAATAGATTTGTTTGAAGACTCATGGGACATACCAGCTACAGAAGAATATCATAATCTGATCCTTAGCTTCCTCTAAAAGTGTTAAGCAGTATGGATCCTACTTGTGCCTCTCAACTGAACATACCAGAAAGTTTCCCCTCGATATTCAGGCATGATTTTAAATATTCCTTTCCTCTCCTGTTTGTAGAGCAATTTTTGTCCATCTTGGCCTTCATTTATTAAATAGTGCATGTTAAGACTAGATTCTTACAACCAAGTCATCATGGAGAAATCAATTTTCTTTAATAGGGCACTGTACAGAACAATATAAAATACAGCACATGTGTTGCAGAATTACCAGCCCCCAAAAACATATGCATGTGGAAATTTTGGACTACATATCTTTTTACTCCTGAAAAACCGTCTCCTAAAACATACCCAGGGCAGATGAGATATCCTGATTATTTATATGTTGTCTTATACTGAAATCCCTTTCTTAGAAACATCCCCTCAAAGGCACTTCAACAAACCAGAAATTTGTGAACAACTGGTTGCAACTCTGAGCAACAACACCTTGTGGCACATCACAAAGATGCTTTCCATCTCTTGATTGTTATTTATTTTCTACATATTGAATTATAATGCTTACTAGAAGGAGCATACAAACACGGTAAAACCAATCAAGTTGTAATGTAGTAAATAAGCTCAAGCTACATATATGCTATTCTGTTTATAATAATTTGTTCCTATTTATCCTATGTCTGGATAGTGGCAATTAATGAACGTGAAGAATATAACATTAGTTTGAGTGTCCAATGTGATACACAGAAACATTTCTATAAACTATCCCAAAAGCTCACGGAAAAGGGAACTGGCAAACAACATAGGGTATGAAGAGCTGAGCCAAGAATGTGATTTTGGAGCATTTCCATTGCGGTTTTCACTTCAGAGTAATTTGTATGATTTGGAAAGCTAGCAATATAACTCTGTGTAGGGATGGGTTATTCGAGGTAACCTCTATGTTTAAAGGATGGGGTATTTTTATAGCCATGGACCAAAAATGAGGTCACATGCTACACTACCTAGAGCTAGGGAGGAAGACAGAGAATTCACTGTTTTTAATTTCTCAGATGATCTTGTACAATACAGAAACGTGTATTTTACTGTTCTTAAAATACATATCTGTTAATATGCTACTGGTATAATGAGCAAAACAGCAAAGCCTAATAAAACATCACTCTAGGAGAAATACTAACTTTTCACATTCTTTAAGGCTAGTTTTCACATTAAATTCCTCAAGAAATGCAGTGAAGTAGAAGTAAAGAGTGTAATAATTGAAACTTTTAAAATATATTGGATTTTACTACATCCCGAGTTCATGTGACAGCCCAGCCTGTCTATTTAGTGCTGGATTTTCTGTGTGATAAACCTTGAGCTAATTTCTAGGAAACAACTAAAATTTTTTAAGCTGTTAAAAGCAAATGTCATGGTTTGTACATAAAGATACAGCAACTGTAGGCCTACCACAGTACATAAAGACAGGACTACCATAATTTAACATATTTGGATGTGAACAGTATTTTCTCTAGCACAGAACAGGTAAAAGATGAAAGACATCAAAATCCCCAAAGAACCTTGAAATCAGCTACAAATGAAATTTTACGGTGGGACCTTTCGACAACTTAGGTCCAGATCTCCATCTGTAGTGAAGTTTCAATGAAGGGAGTGAAAATACCTAATTTACATCAATGACAAATTATGAAATCAAGATAATTCAGACACTAAATTCTCATTTAACTCCCCGCTGCTTACAAAGAGTAAAACACTTCCAAGATTTCTACAGGAGATCAATCTAACATCAGTTCTGGAAATCATCCACACTTACAGGATGATTTAGAGAAATATTCATAGGGTCAACAATCATGATGTCCTTGGCTAGAAGCCAGGTGAACAAAAATAAAATAACAAAAAGTTAGCAATTATGGTGGCATTGTAAAGGAAAACTAAAATAATCATTAAGCAGTACTAAATAAATAAAAAAACACTGGCATTTAGTAAACAAGGAATATTATTTTCTTCCCTCTTCTTTTTTCAAAAAACTTGAACTGGTATTTTTGATTAATGCTTATAATAATCTTCTAATTTATTGACATGATCTAAGTGAGAACTTCAACTGCCTTCTGGCTCATTCCAATTTATAAGGGCTCAGATGTGGAAAAAGGTCCTGAAACACATGGGCCTTCCAAGAAAGAAATTCCTCCCATGGATGTTAGGCTCCTTTCCCATCCCTACCCCTCACAAACCCACACAGCACAGAAGTCCTGGGTGGGAGAAGTAGCAATTTGGGGGCCAGTGGGACACTGGACTATAACGCTATAAAGATAAGAGTACAGTGTTGTACCCCTGGGATTAGCCTATTGCAGATCCCAGGGCCAGCTGGGATAACACAAGAAAATCTGTTAAAGAACAAATTCAGGATGAAAGGACAAGGACAAGCACACACAGCTTGGAGTCACCCCACATCTCTCTACATCTAGCAATGGGATGCCAGCCTTGGGCTGTGCCTCTGATCAAGTACAAGAATCTTGCCATAGCATTCCAAACATGTGATGTTGCTGCAGAAGCAGCAGCTGCTTTGACTAAAGCTGCATAATCTGTCTGCATTGTGTGGATATCCTCTCCAGGCTTTGTATTGTTTCACTCCAAAGCCATGTTTTTAGATACTGATGACCATCAGGTAATTTTCCCTCATTTCTTTTTCTCTCTCTCACATATTTACTATTCATTAACGCTTTTCTTACATCAGACTTTCTCTACTAATACACACTTTTGCTCATGTTCCACAGGTGCTCTTGCATAGATTATACTGGACTCCAAGACAGCCTCTCCCCACTGACAAGAACTAAACAGGTTCTGGTTTGAACAAGGATGTGTAATTATGGTGATAGGGCACTTTTATTATCAGATGTTTACTAATGCATTCATAAAGGTCTTTTGAAGAGAAGGAAATCTGAGTTTTACACAGGCAAGTTAAAGTCTACTGGGGATAAAAGGGTTTCTTTTGTTCCAGACCATGTTCAATGCAATTGCTGTGGCCTTTGCTAGATGAAGATCTCACTATGAACTTGACCTGGATTGCTTAACTGACACTTCGAATCAGAGAGTTTCCTCTGGAAGACAAATTTAGATTCCTTTTAGACAAATTATTGACATGGATTTATATAGGGAAAGAAAGAGTTTGATCAACACAAAAGTCTGATGACAAATTTTCTGCCAATGGAGTGTTATCTCAGATAAGTAAAAGCAACACTGTGAGACACAGAGGTCGGAGCGAGCGCTGCGCCAGGCACAGCAGCTTTCCTTATCCCCCTTGCCATGTGGCAATGCCACATGGTCAGCAGTCAGCACAGGAGACAGATCAAAGTCCTTGCAATCATTTTAGAAGGCTCTTGATATCATCTGAGACATGGGGAAATGAGATTTGTGAATAATCTCAGCTCATCTTAGCTGACTGTAACTGGCCACATTTTACATACGCAGAAGTCCCCTTGTCTTTTGCTCTTTTCTGGAATCACATAGCTCAGGCAAGTGGAAATACAGTGGTGGTTTCTAGTTCACTGGACTTTTTGCAAGTGCAACAGTACAAATAAATCCAGTTTTTCCCCCTGACTGACCCCACTGGTGAGATGTGCAGAGTTGTGCTACTAAACCAGAATAACCACAGTTCTGTTGTGAGTAGAAACTTTCGGTATGTCAAAACATAGCAACACATCTGCACTTTGGCCATTTGCCCTGGATGTTTACACCAGTGGTTATCATAAACCTCTCCTTCCCAAAGCTGGTGCAGGAGCCACCAGAAAATAAACCAAACTGTCCAGAAACAGGCAGGATCTTGCAACCTGTGAAGCAATGCAACACAAAAGAGGTGATGCTGCCTTCTCTTCATTGTTTTCCCTGTGGAGCCAATAAATAACAAGTAAAAAGCACAGTTTCAACCCTGAATGGAAGAGCCAAGTCAGTAGGCAAGCTCTGATCTTCAGCATGTTCACTCCAAGTTCTGTTTTTTTAAGGAAAGTTTCCCTGTTCTTACATAACCTTCGACAGTTCGCTAGAGCAGGGTAAGTGAGGGAACAAGATTAACAGATACAAGATATTTTTACTGCTTCACCCAAAGATTCACAGAATTTTCTGGGAATTTTAACACTTTTTCAAAACAATGTGTGATTCTTCATGTTGCTATCAGTGCTAGGAAAGAATTTTACATAGCCTCCAAGTGATTTTTACTGAGCAGTCTAACATTATTATTTCACATCCTTCTTTAAACTAATAAATCTGCTACATTGATTTTTGATAGGAACTAAAATTTTGTTATTAAATATCTATAAAAAGTAATTGCATTATCAAAGTGCAAGTTGCAAGGCTGCTGTTCCTACCAACTGTAGTATGTTACCATGAACTTAGCCATGACAAACTCTTTCTGAGTTAATTTACAGGAAATATGTGTCAATTAGCACAGATTGCATTATGGAGGAACAGGATCAGTGAAGTACAATGCATGTGGTCAATATCTACCCTGAAATCGGATATCTATTTATCTAAATGCAATAATTCATCTTCATTTACTGCATCACTTCTTGTTTCCCTCCCTTTACTAAGCACATATTTTTAAAAAGGCTAATGTAAATAAAGCATGTAACATAGTTCTAAATGAACTTCCCTTGCAATGGTGTTCCTCTCTTACGATTTGATTGTGTCACTACCATGAAGATCCACTGCTCATATTGTTACCAGCAAGTCCTCCAAATAGTCACTGAGTTCAGCTCACAAGAGGTACAGTAGAGACAAGAAAACCAAAATCATTTCCCCACACTGTACCAGCCCCACCAAAGTAGAAGCTGAAGGTACAACAGTCAGATGAAGCCCCAGCTGTGCAAATACATGGCCCAGCCTGGGATACAACCCTTTTTCTGCTCTACAACATCTATAACGAAGTCAGAGCTCCTTGAATCCAGAAAATCACCATAATTTCTCTAATGGCAGAAACCCAGTGAACAGCCCCACAACAGAGAATCGGGCTGGGAGTTAACCTGGGATTCGGGAGTGGAAGTCACAGGAGAAAATGTCTTGCATCAGTTATAAAGGTCAACATTTCAAAGTCTTCTGCCATGCATTAGGCACCAAAATCAGACCTTCAGCCACATCTCCCTACTTTCACCAGTGCCACTGGAGATCTGAGGCTTTCTGCTCAGTGTGGAAAGCTCCTGCAGAGCTTTGCATTCACCCAGGACAGAACAGCTCTGTGTGGTTGTGCCTTCTGCAGGTGAAAACAGAAAAAGCTCATGTGGGAGTCTGCCAGCAGTGTGCTCTTATCCTGTGTCTGAGACCAGAGCCTCTGCTTTCATTGGCTTTGGGAGAGTGAGCAGCATTCATACAGGATAGGAAGAACTCTGCATTGGCATCAGGACCCATACTGTAAATGATAATAGCATGGGAGTCCAGGATTTCTTCATTTTTCTGCTTTCCAGTGATTTCTTTAAGTATGCTATTTTATTTTTTTATTCTCTTGTTAGTCATAACATTACTCATAACATTGAAGAGACACCCTTTGAGATATGACTGATTTTTGAAGTGAGCATGCTTTAAATAACTTCTTTAAATAACTAAAAATTATCTAAAATTCAATCAGTTGATTTGTTCTTCCAAGGCTAATTAATTTACTGCCACCAAGAAAAATGTGAGTTGAAGTCTTTTTGAAAGCTCAGACCATGGGCATTTCAGGTGTTCACAGTGGCAGATGGCAGTTGTCATAAATTGTAAATATTTATACTGCAGAAGACAATTTTTACATGACAGGTACCTCAAGACCCAGTGCAAATTGCCAGGCCTAATATACCTCATCCAAAGTGTGAAAGTGAACAGGATAAATATGGAGAAGACATGTTAGAGCCAAACTTCAGTTCATGAAGGTCAGGATATGGAATTATGACACAAAAAGCCTAAGTTTCTTCCCTTATCTTTTCCTCAAGGTTATAGTAATTACCACGTAACTTAAGTAAAATTCATTCTTACTCAAACTTCGCATTTTAAAGAAACTTTATATTTTCATTTCCTTATACAGAATTACCAAAAAAACTATAGGGTGTATGTCACCACAGTTGACTTAAACCCTGGCAATTACTGAATAATATTTGGACAAAACAATAATGCAGCCTAAGCGATATTGGCCCTTATGTTCACTTTGCACTTAAGAGTACAACTTGCCCACAAAATATGAACAAAAGGCTTGAAAAGCCTATTTGAACATCTAAGTCTGTGCTCACATACTGCTGTGTACCTGGGGTGGAAACTGTATCTGCCTATAGAAACATTGCAAGCCCTCAGCCTGTTTTGAAGACAGCAGTCAAGGAGCAGGAAAAAAGGACACAACAAAAGCAACTAAACAAACACAGCATGAAAAGAGACCTACTAACTGAAAACTTAAATCAACAGTGCAAGAAAATAGCTCAGCAGTGCATACTTCACTTCCTCTGAGCATTCGGCAGCAGAGTACTAAAACACCAAGGAAGTGCTCTGTGATCTTAATCCTCTAGTCTGCAGGTGAAATCACAGTCACAATACATTCTCTCAGTACATGAAGACTTCAAATCAAAAGCTGTAGCTGAACAGTACATTTTAAATGGATGGGAAGTGCTGGCAGGGTTGCAGGTTCACCAGAAAGTTATAGAGAGAGCACCTCTGGCTCTGCCCTAACAGGAGAGCATGGGGATGAGAGCAGGAAGCTGAACACTTCCACACTGCCAAGTATGTTTGCATCCGAGCTTTACCTCTGAAGCCAGTAGACTTGCAACTCAAAATGGCAACTTTCATGCAGAAACAGTCCCTTGTAGGTATTTTTCTGTTTTAACCTTGTATAGAAGGAACCCAGATCATCAGCTTTTAGAACCTTCTGAAGACCTTATTTGCAGCAGTACTACATCACAGGTTCATGGCTTATGTTCCTTAACTTATTATTGTTATATTGTTGTATCCTCCAGACATACTAACTACAAAAAAACTTCAGAGTCTTTAACCTGAGTTAATTGAGATCCAGCATATCATGAACAGCATGACTTAGGAAATGCTGTTGTTTAATATGGAGACTAATTTTTCATTGCCTGTGAACTGCAGGAACAGGCTTTTTGTATTGGATTCCCACATGTTGATGGTCACAAGGGTTTTACTGATGGGGTTTTTTGGTGATTTCTTCTTCAAAATCTATACATGGCTTGGAACTCTATTTGGCTTAGTGCACACTAATACTCTAAGAAAAATACAGAGGAAATTCAATGGAAAGAAATTCTTACAGGTTTTAAGGCTTATTTTTCAGATACACCTGTTCACATGCATTGCTCCAAAAATGGAGTAGGGAAAGAATGAGAAATAGAAAAGTCATTTGCAGAATTCTAATTCACCTATGAGGATGATCCTATTAATCAGCTTTCATATTGTTTCCAGTGACCTTTTTCTTGCTGCCACACTATTAATACCTTGCTGTTGGTTTTAAATCTTCCTTCCTGCATCACTGAATAGGAAGACAGTAAGTTAGTTTAGAACAGGCCATGACCCGAAGTACATGAGAGACAAGTGCTGACTAACGTTGATTAATTTTCTCTGAATCATATTAATATTACTCTCCACACCCCATCACTTCAACTTGCAGTGACGTAGGCAGCAACTGCAAACACAATCTGATAAAATTAGTGGAGTGTAAAAAGTCAAGACTTCTGCAATAGCAGTCTTTTTTAAACCAGAACAACTCATACGTCCCCCTTGCATTAGTGCCATAAAGGTGTTTCCTGATGGTTATGTCAACAAGACTACAGAATATTCCTATGAATGTGAACTTGAGTAAATTCTGGAAAAGAAACAAAAAAAAACCAAAAAAACCCAACAAAAACAAAACAATCTTCCTTAGAAGGATCTTATACACCTTAAAATATTTTACATCAATCATGTCTCACTACAGTTTTGCATCTGCTGGTCTCATTTGTGTGACCTATACATGGATGTGGCTTCACAAACAGCATTTCTGAAACAGATGAGCTTGCAACATATGAAAACTAGTGGGTTTAAAATGCTTCTGATTGCATAAATAAAATATTTGCAATTGTATTAGTCATCTTGGTTTTGTGTTCACCAGGAAGAGACAAGGGTTTATTTCATATGAGCTTTACAATAAATTTAACTGTGGAGAGAGATATTTTTTCCAGTATCAGGTGCTGAAATATCCCTGAAAAGGAGCAGCAATTAATTTTTCTTGGAATACTTGTAACAGACTAATTTGAGGATTCTGCACAGGACTTCTTTCATGTCCTGCTGAAGCACACTCATTACTTTTACATTACAAGTTTTCAGCATATGAACTGATTTTTCTTTATAGAAGTGAACAAAACGTGTCTTCTAAAAGTGATGAACTCTTAAGTTTGACTCAAGAGAGGTACTACAAAACTAAGTGCTTAAGGTGGTGACTGGACTTGGATTGATTATTTCCAGTGCCTGAAGCCTCTCAGAGATACAACAACTCAGTAAATCTAATAAGAAAGAATTTATCCCTAATAATCCTGACTCATGTTACTTTAACAATTTGGCTGATTTTGTCTTGGTCTTCTTCCTTCCCTAGTTCTGTAGCTAGATGTCACAGCAGTTTAGTAAGGAAATACAACAACTAAGAATAAAATGGAAAGAAGAATGAAGAACCTTGGCTTAGAGACCACATGGATCTCTGTTCCACGGGGTCCACTTTCATACAGAAAAACTTAGACTAGAAGGTGTTATTATCCTCAAGACTATATCATGTGTTTTAACTGGACATCACACAATAAAGAACTGATGATTGTGAGCAAAAGTGCCAGCACTAGATCTTCAGATTCCAAATAAACTTGAAAAAAACCCAGAGTTTCAACAATGCAATGAGATTAAGTTGCCATTCCCGTTATTTCCTAATGGTCACATTTCTAACAACAGACCTAAAAGTCCAAGCCTGACATACTTTTTTTTCCCCTGTTCCTCTTGGCAAACACTTCAGACAGGCTCAGCTAATTAGGCTTAGAGAGCATGACACACTGCATATCAATAACTTCTGCTTCTGAATTCTCTGAACCATGTGGACACTGCTGGAGCTGAATGGATATTTGGGGAGGGGGATGAGGTGATTAAACCTGCTGCAGAAGCATTTGCTTCCAAGCAAACTCAGTATGAATGCTTGCCTCACAAACCTGGATCCGAGATGCAAGGGTTCCTCACATGAGCCTTTGCTTTATCAGTTGCCAGCTCCTCTGACATGAGCTCAGCTTTCGGTCTCACGCCAGAGCAGTGAGCAACTGTAGGACAAAACGTGTGCCAGAATTCCCATGCCAGACTAACACGTGACATGCTCCCTGTACGTGCTTAGACTTTGCCTTCTTTTTCAATTAGATTATCCAAATAAGCACCTACTACCATCCCCTAGAGAGATCCATGATTCCCAGGGGTGTCTCTGAAAAATACTGCAAGACAGTCAGGCAATCCATTACAGCTTCAGAGTCAGTCTTTCCAAGGGATGCCAAACTGCAGAGTTGGAGCTATGGTTTTACCTCGGCAGAGTTATATTCCATGAGTGCAAATAGCTAAGCATTAATAAAATCCCTAACATTTCACATGAGGTATGTAAGTCTGTTAGACTGCAGTGCAACTATACTGATGTCAAGGTACATGTGAAGGGTTAGAACTGATAAGAGCAATCAGTGCCTCCATGTCAGTTATCTCCCATTACATTTCAGCCCTAGTCCAAAATTCAATCAAGACTGCTACATAAAGCACCTATAATTCTTAAACTGAGCATGTAAAAACTGAGAAAATTACAAAGTAATCCCATACACTATTTAGGATACAACTGTTCCTTTGAAAAGCTGATGGACCTGACTCTAGACTATAAAGAAAACTTTTCTCTTTTACCAAGATCCCCAGATTGAACCTTTGCCCTTGGGTGCTAACATCAGTTCTTTCAGATAATTTATAGGGAAACAGTAGCCCTACTTAAACACACTCTTCTGTCTCTGGAAGAAGTCATGCCTCCTTTATTCAGAACTATCTTTCTGCCATTGACCTGAACACAATTCAGCCAAGGAGGGAGAAATACATATTTGCCGCAATCCAGCAGGGTTTTCAGGCCAACAGGTTTTATTTGACCATGCACATGTAGAGGCTCACTGAAGCAGCCCATACAATAAAAATGGATAACAGTGGAGAAAGGAAATTGTGATTCCTGAGCCAGGCTGAAGCAATTCTGGGCAAGCAGAATGGAAAACATCTTAAAAATATTAGAGGTGTTAAAACCTCTTTTATTATCTCTATTACTAAGAAATCTTGATGATTATTAAACATATTCCTCATAATCCCATCAGTGTCATCAGGCAGAAAAACAATCCCCAACCAATACAGACTGCACATCATTTCCAAACTTCATGGCTGCTCTTGTTAAACACCTTCATCTCTGTTTAGTCACTGAAGTAAAAGACGCGTTAAGCACCAATTCATCTGGAGATCCCATTACATTTACTGGGAATTGACGCTGCTTCTTACCTCTGAAAATCAGATTACTTGGCTAGACTCAGACCTTGCAAATTAGCTGTGCAGATTTCAAAACATCGTTCATCAGACTTCTCATCAGGTTCAGTCTTATTCCCACTGAGTTTCGTGATAAATGGCTCAGAATCAATTAACTCTATGATCCTGAACAACTGATCATACGCCAGATCTTTTTAATCCTGTTATTAGATACAGAAACCTCTTACACAAACAAAGAACACAACAGAGCATGGCTACGCATCTCTTGTTGCTCCTTAGCAGTATTCAGCTTGTTAGACCTCAAAAGGCTTCATCCAATTCAGAAACATGTACAAACCAATTATACAGACTCATACAGGCACATTTAAGTGGGAAACTATTTACATTGTAACCTTTTTCAAAAAGCTACCACTTTGCATTTGATGCAAAAAAAACGTGTTCATGCGTTTGTGTATGTTAATGAATAGTCATATATCCACAAATATATATATTTATATGTGGATACAAGCATGGATATGAACCATAAGATAATATTAACATAATTCTGATTACACATTATGCCTATAAAAATTCAGGGAAGCCCTTCTGATACCAGCCATGGTGTGATATTTCATGTGTAACACATTTACAAAACCAAAGTGATGCCGTACCAGTGGTAACTTCATTAAATAGCAGTGAGATTTCAAGTAAATTACTGCTATTTAGAAATATAATGAAATACAATCATAACTTTCAAGTTAAGAAAAAAATCACCTTGTCTAAAAGAGATACATAAAAGTACATGCCATAAAAGGCCTTTTGATAAAGAAAGGCTCATATAGACCAGAAGTAACTACTGTTTCTTTAATTCTCTGCCTTCAGTTGTCTTCATTGTCCTCTTTAGCTGTTGTGCCTTAAACTGCCCGTTTCTTAGACATGGATTGAGGCAGCCCCACTTCTGACCCAAGGAGGGTCAAATAATTTTGAAGCTATTCTTTTTAATCATCTATTGATCAGCACCAAGGACTTGGGTTTGTCTCTATAATTGGTAACACACAAACATCAGCTTCAGCTAAATCACAGAGTTCTTAGCCAGTATCTATCTATTTTAAGAGGGTCTTCATATTCCTTTCTATTCCAGCTGTGAAAAGGTAGCAAAAGGAAACACTTTAACTGATAGAAAAATATTTTTCTCTGCAGCCTGCATTATGCAAAGAGTTTACAAGTGTGTACCTCTGTACATGTCTGCACGTGATTGGCTCTGTGGTAATGAGGGAAGCACTTGGCATCATCCAAACAAACATTTTCCACACACTTCCAGAAAACAAAACAACTCAGTTTCATGCATGTTCCTAGGAGTGGCAGGAACAATATGACAGACGTGGGGCTAAAGCTCGATAACAAATCCTGGCTCAAGTACCAAACCGAGGCTGTGTAAGCTGAGCGCTACAATCTGGTTTAGCTACGCACGTTATCACCCAGGTGCAACTGACACCCTGCTGATGCTGCCACATATTGAGACTTACACACTGAGACATGCTCAAGGCTCAGTATGAATTTCCTGATGTCCATTTAATCTGCCTATTCACTCTCTATACCACATCCCTATTTCTTTGACAGGGGCAGAGGTACTTGTATGGCTTGGGCCAGCAGACAGTTTATAAAATCATGAGCTCTCTTTGGGGCAGTTGGTCACATCCCCACAGCCAGATACAGGGCACAGTTTTCTAACTGGTGACAGCTGAAAAGTTCCTGTGGTTTAAAGCAAACCTGGATCTAAACTTCCACCTTCAAGGAAGGAAGAACCTCTGTGGCCACCATAAGGTGGAGGTTTTCCCACCAGGCTGTAACACCTGCTTCTGATACAAATGGCAGGTCAACACATTTTTGAAAGAAAATATTTCTTCACACACTTCCATCACTTCCTGTTTGATATAAACTGTGTGTGTGCATGTCACGTACCATGAATGTGAAAACTCTTTGGTGAGGGTTACCAGATATATTATGAAATCTTTAAAAAATTGAAATTAGTTAATTAAACCTTAATTTCTAAGCAAAATACCAAAGATAAATGTGACAAAAGCCAAGCCTGGCGCACTGAAGGCAACTGTTGTGCCTCCTGCTCAGCCCATCCTGCTTCCAGGAGGAATTGAAAGCATTCCCAACCATGCAGGAAACAAGAACACTTGCATTCTAGTCCAGGAGCAAACCTGCAGCATGGTAATGCTCTGGCCATCAGCTTTTGTTCATTTTAATCAGCCTTACAGTCCTATCAGAGCTTTTTGTTTGTATTTAATCACTTCCTTTTATTGCTACTTTCACAATAAGGAAAAGGTTGGATTGCTGACACAGCCTACAGCAGTTGCTCTGGCTTTAGCACATCAATGTAAACAACTTCTGGTTGTTCACTGCTTATGAAGCAAATTTTACTCCAAGTGCCACAAAGCTGCTCCAGGTTTTGCTCTTCAGGACATCGCAGTCAGGTTTCTGACTGTCATCAACATCTACTACAGAGAAGAGTTAAAATTTATTAAACACGTATCAGTATTAGTCCCTAACTATATGCAACATTAAATAGCAAGTTGAAGCCTGGGGATTTTGTTTGCTGGTTTTGTGGGGAGTTATTTATTGGGGAGTTATTTATTGGGTTGTGGGGTTTTTTTTGTTTGTTTGGGGTTTTTTAAGACAGTGTATCACTTCTTTTAATTGCAAAGTGTATATGGCACATCTCCCACACAAAAATTTCATAGATACCAATGTAAGTAAAGGATTAATCCAAGATGACTAGTGTGGTTATTTTGGCAAATGGTATACTGCAAAAAATAGTTTTTAAATGCGAGCTCAATTTAGCAAATATTTCCAACTGTAAAAAAGGATACAAAATAGACCATTTAGGCTTTTTGTTTTAAATGACCTTTCTTTTAAAAAACAAATTTAAAAGGGTAAAGCAATAAGAAGATGGAATGAAACATTTAGTTTCATGACAAATTAAATATTTCAAGTAAACCCAAAAACATTTCCAGGCCAGAAACCAAACAGAAATATCCTGTAATACCATAAAACTAATGAATAATACCAAAATAGGTATGGGTTATAAATATGAATAAGTTTGCAAAATGTGACACCATACTGTCCTGTATCCATTATCTTGATTTACAAACTGTAAACCTGCATTTGTGTTCTATCCAGATTGTAGTTTGGCTCAAATCTAAGGCAACTTTCCATTGAAGTATTTGAAAAGCTTATTATAGCATAACACAAAAGAGAAAGAGCCAGGCCTAAGTTCCTGGAAATTATTTTTAGAGCAAAATAAGACTAATGGTTTATGATGGCCTAAAAGACCCTTCTGCCCCTGACTGCCTGTTATGGCTTTACTCTGGACTGCTACTGAAAAGTGTTACTCCTACCAACTATTTATAAAGCAAAATATCCCTAATATTTAGCTCCAGAAGCTATCACTGCACCTACAAAAAGCATAACTCAAAAGCTACCTCCTGTTGTGCAACACAAAGAGGTGAAAAATTCAGAGAATCTTGGAGGGAAAGCACTAAGGTGTCAATAGGAGTTGGAAGACCCTTGAGCAAGACAGAGACTGATTGGAGGCACAGGGTAGAGTATAGACAGCTGGGAGGTGTAAATACAGGAGGAAATATCTCTCCTTGTTCCTCTGAGAAGGAAGCCTTTCTTTCACAATACTGAAGAAGCAAGTTCCTGAGATAAGAGAGAAAGAACAAAACATATAGAAGGGTCCTACTTCAGCAGTACCTAGCTAAATTACAGAATCTAGAAACTTTCAGGTTGGAAAAGACATTAACATCAAGCTCAGCTGTTAGCCCAGCACTGCCATGTCAACCAATAAACCATGTTCCTGAGTGCCACATCCACACATCTTTAAAACATCACTCCGTGTCTGTTCTGATGCCTGAACCCACTGGCCACCCTATTGCTGATACAGGCCAGCAGGGCATTGGCCTTCTTGGCTAATATATATCTAATAGGCTAATATATAGCCAGCAATTAGACAAATGCTTCTAGAAAAGCCTTCATTCACAAAAAATCTTTAGTGGTAAAATAGAAGCCATAGTAAGGATGGCGTAAGGTAAAAAGTAGGAACTTAATGCAAAGAATATGTTCTTAGAAAACAAACGGACTATCTAGGGAAGAGCAGTTCGGACTCCACCATAATAAGCTGTGACATGTTAGTGTGAAGTTGATAGAAGAAGTCCAGACCCACACAACACTGATTACTTTAGAAAGTATGAAAAAGATATGCCTTTAAATATAAAAACTGTAAAGAAATACCGTGGGCGTATTTCATTACATACATCATACATTACAGGAGAAAATGTAGACTTGAAAGACAGAAATCTATGAAGAAAATTTCACCTCAGCACCACTACAAAATTATTCAGTGAAGGTGAATTCCTTGTGTGTTCTCAAGTCCACCACCCCACCTCCCAAGGACAGAGAAAATCCTTCCCTTTGACTCAGTTCAGGGCATGGGCTTGCTGCCTCTCCAGTTTGTCTCTGAAGTGGAACAAGGTCAGGAAAGGTTTCATCTGCAGTCTTCTTCCCAGAATATTTTCAGATCATGTCGTTTTTGTCCAAACCAACCCTAATGCTAATGCAGAACTGCCCTGACATTAAGCTCCAAAGTGGGCTTCAAGAGGTAGATTTCATTTCTCATTTCATGCCTTCCCCAGCCACAGCTAATGTAGTTGTAGTGGATCCTCCTTGCTGAAAACCACAGCAATTTTGTCAGAAAACAAATGTTGTTCTGAAAAATAAATGCTACCCTGTAAAATACTGCAATGCACACAGTACCACGTGTGGTGCCACTGGACGGCTACTAAAGACACTGTGCCTTAACAGAGCAATCTTATTTCACCCTTGAAGAGCTCATTAGAGATAAGAAAAGCTGAATTCAAATGGTTTGGTCTTGTTGTGAAACTACTTGATTCCAAAAAAGCTTTGCCTGCCTGGAAATGAGAAGACCAAGAAAAACAAATACCATAGGTAGCCTGGAAACTGAAGAGCCTCCGGGGAGCTGCTGAGGTAGAATGTCATCTGACAAGGCAGCAGCAGAGCTTGGGGGCCGTAAACATGTACCAGAAAAGTTGGGAAACAATTGAACCGAATTCTGGGCACCCACTGACAGCATGAAGTAATGGGAATCTCTGAAGGTTATCTAGCTAGGAATGGCAAACAGCAGCAAAACAGAGCTATGGCAACAGAGCCCAAGGGTTGAGCTGGGGGAATGTCACATTGTAGGACACACACAGGCCAACAGAGAAGCAGCTTTGTCCAAAATGAGTTATTGCATACAGGAGGCTGGAATCACTCCTGGGTTCTGCCAGTGAAATCCAGGCTTCCAGTTTCACTCCCATCTCTTAAGATATGTCTACGTTGTATATTTGGCCTGAAGACTGAGCTCAGGGCCTTTGGTCTGGCCAGTCTCCTGACTGATTGCTGTAAGAGTCCAAATTAGCACACAACCAGCACACCTCCCTGCTGAGAGGAAGCAACTGAGAGCCCAGAGGCAGTAAAGGACACCTTCTTACCCCACTGCTCAGATGGGTTTGGAGCCCAAGTGTATGAATGCTCCTCCTCAGCTCCAGTGCATTCAGTACAGCCTAGTCCAAATCCCTGCTGCCCCTGGGCAGGGCAGAGGGAGTGCTTTCTCTGCATTGTGTAAGAGCTGAGAGGCACCGAGGAGCTGGGTGCCAGCTCCCAGTTGCTGCTTTCTGCTCTTAATATGAATTTCTGTGTTGACACTGCATCAAAGCATCTGAGCACACCTCAAGTCCAGGAAAGCTGGATCTTTGCTTCTCAGAAGAGAAACAGTGTCACTGACCAGGCTGAGGTCAACGACACTGTTTATTTAACAGTGTGGATGGTTGGTAAATGGTGACATAAACATTGATTTAGGCCCAAGTCAAACACAGAAAGCAAACCTGGCCCAAGTGGGGCGCAGTTTACCAGTTATTTTACTCTGCCAAGACAGCAGAGTAGCAATTAAAGAAGGATGAACTGACAGTGGAAAAGCACAGCTGAACAAAAGGACGTCTACAACACACCATTACCGCCAAAGCAGAAGTAGTACTAAGGAATCCTACAAATACTCCTCAAATCACGAAGATACTGGTTGGGCACAGGTTTGCCATTCATGTCAGGATACAGCACAGATGAATTTGCATCAACTGCTTCCACAAACTATTTAATAGGGTGTGGTACCCAGCAGCACAGCTGCACACCTTACAGCCTTTCAGAAGAGACCTCGCCAGCTTCTTGCTTCATTTGCCTCCCTTTTGATGTGCTACTGAACAAGTCAGCAGGCAAGAATGCTCCCAATAAAAAAGAACAACAACTAAATGTTGGGAGAATTATGATACAAAGAAAATGTCAGATTAGTGATTGTAACATTTAAACAAACAAAAACAACTGCACGGAAAAGTGTTAACAAGAGGGGTTTGATAAGTAATATGATCATTTGAATCTGATCAAAATGCATCTTAACTCGGGTTTTAAAGGGCTGTGTTGTACAGTGTGTTGGATATTTACTGATCAAGAATAACTCAGTGAATAACAGTGAAATAACAAGCTAATTTCAGAAAATCATTATATTTGCACAGGATTAATGAACAGAAAAAAGACAAAAGCTATCAAATAAGGTATTTTTTAGAAATTATTCACTCAGCTTTAGCCATAATAATTAATTACAAAATTAACAGGCATGTGACAATAGACTGATTAGTTTATAGTGTGCCTACCCTGAAATACAATTAATTAAGAAATTATAATTGTAATAACAAGTAGCTGAGTCGCACAATGAAATTAGATCTTGTCATTTAATTATAAGTAATTGTATCATCACCTGTCTGTCCAACAACTATCCAAGCCAATCATTACTCTGCAAAAGAGACAAGACAGTTTAAAAAGGGTATAGAAAATATTGTGGAAAAAAAAAAGTATATATACTAAATATACAAAGAGTGCATGGTGGATTTGATGGTCTTAGAGGCCTTTTCCAGCCTAAATAATTCTATAATTGTATTTCTTCTTCAGTGCCCCAGTGGCTGAGTGTTACAGATATTATGAATAAAAAAACCATTATAAAATAAGAACAAAAATCCTATACCTGGGGCCAGCAATTGTGTTTCCACTTCCTACTCCCAGAGCAGACTTCAAGGAAGTACAGTAGTTACAAGACACATATCAGCTGGAAATTAAGTCAGCTGTTATTAGCCAATGTACAATAAATTTATTGTGCATCAGACTTATTGAACTGACCTAACATGTGCCAAGTTATACCATGATGGCTCCTCTTGCCACACTGACTTTAAGACTGATCATCTAGTCAGTGAAACATCTGTCCACATATGAGGGACAAAGGGAACAAGCAAAGAGTGCCACAACATCAGAAATAGTAAAATCAGGTTTCTGCACACTGTGGCAGAAGATTTTTCAGAGCTGGGGACGTTTATAAATTACTCCTTCTGTGAACACACCAATGTCAAATATTGTATGAACTCAGCATGTAGCCTTCTGCATTGCTAGAAAACTTACAGGACATAATTATGGGATCTACTGCTCAAAGTTTTGGGAGACTAACATTTTTCTTTTACTGAAATGAACCACAAAGTACAATCACACAAGCCTGATTTCCTTAAGAAACCAGATGACAAAGAACTATCCCAATTCAGCTGCTTCTGAACTCCTCACTCCATTCACATTTCAGGCTTTTCAGTTCATTCTTGCTAACCTTGGCAACTTGAATATTCACCTCAAAACCAGGACTCTGGGGTTCTGATCACATTACAAACTCAGAAGCTTCAGAGATTAATTAAGTGCCAATGAAAATACAGCACTGTGAAACAAAGCAAATATTTGAAATGATAGCATTAAAAACTTCACTACCAAAATATCCCAATATATTTCTGGATTGGTGCCATTCCTACATTGCAAATTCACAACTATTTTAGGGTTGTGGTTGGGTTGTGGTTTTTTTTTTTTTCTTTTTTTTCTTCAAGGCTATCAACTCAATAGTTTCCCCCAGAGATCTGCTCTTTTTGGTGCTTTTTAAAAATGTATTTGCCTTTATACAAATGTTGGATCTCTCAGTTTTGCTTACACGTTCAGTGCTCAGATGATTTGCTCCAATGGTGCTGGTAATCTGTGAAACTGAAATATGTGACAAAAAGCTCATACAAAAGCCATTCAGAAATAATTCTGAAAACTGGAACTAAGGCAAGGGATGATGCCATGTCTATATCCATGCTGTATAAACACAGAAAGCTTTGGTGGCCTTTAGTTCATCAGCACTCACATGTACAAAGCATGGGAACTAGTTTATAGTTTAACCTTAGCCATTTGCCCCAGAAACCTCTACGGATCAAAGCGGGTCCGAAGTAAGTAACTAAGTAAAGCAGTAAGACTAAAGATATTAGGAGGTTCTACAGCAGCACTAGAACAGCTGGTGCAAAGAGTTACTACATCCGAAAACAGCACAGAAAACGAAGTACTAGCCCCCTTCTCTGCATTTACAGAGGGAGGAAGATGGGGAATACAATCAAACTCAATCCCAGAAATATTCATTAATAAAAGCAAGCATGCAAAAATATAAAAAGCTCAGAGATTAGATTATGTCATGAGTTGGCTTTCTGGAAAGCTAAGACTTTCAAAATCATCACACCTCTTAAAGGAAATCACACTGAAATAATTTAGTTTTTGGGGAGTGTGATTTTCACTTCAAACATCATTAAAATGAGATCTGGATCATTTAGGTACTGATCAATGGACATGGTGTTATTGAAATAATGCACCTCATTTTTCTGTTTATTTTGACATTAAGAGTTTAGTGATAAGCATGAAGGGAGGCAGTATGTGCTCTATCAATATTACCTGATGATGATGATCCTTCTTTGATAAATGCATGAACTGTGAGATTTGTGTATTTCCATGGCAACTTTAAGCCTTTGTTTGTCTAGTAAAGAAGAGCATCATCAGTAATATCACTGGCAGGTCAGCTTTCTGTACTTGAGCATAGAAAGAAAGAGGAATAGGTAAAGAGGGAGTGACAAATATGAAGGCTGTCATACTTGAGATACACATTGTTTCAGTAGTATAAATTGCTTCCTAGCTATTTTAAGTACAACAGTTACATGCTCTTTCTCGTATTCAGCTTTTAACTTCCATCCATTTGCTGATCACAGTGTAAAAATTAAAGATGTGTAACTTATCTCCTCCATTTTGATTTGCTTGTACACACTCAAATATAGCTTCAAGTTCAAAATCCTAAGTGCTCAAGAGAAAAAGCAGTATGGTATCATTAACTGCATCCCAACTCCCTGAAAACACTTCACATCCTGGTCTGCTGGCTGCAGTGGTTAAGATACAGATTCCTGACTTCACTGTGCACTGTGCAGAAATGCAGTTTTTTAAGCACCTACAAAGGAAGGTACAAGCTTTCTTGACATTCAGAATGACTGAAATATGAACAATCAGGAGTAAGAAAGCATGTAGGCACTGCCATAGCAAAGTCTTCCATTTTCACTCAGAGTGAATGTTTCATAAATAAGCCAGTTGCAATAAGCACATAATGGAACGGTGGGCCTGCAGGTGAGGAGCGACTGGGACTGTGCACGTTCACAGCCCACATCCCAAACCTGCTCGTGCCCCACAGGATGAGCTCTCCTCTTGCCATCTGCAGCTGTTGCTGTCTTTGGCTGACTGGAAAGCAATGCCTTGCCATAAGCAAAATGATGTCTTTAGCAACTGAAACATTCTAGCATGTATCATTCTTGCTGTGGTAACACTCTGTATGTGTACATTTCTTTTGATGGCTTTTACCTGCAAAACACATCTTAGCAAATTTAATTGATTTCCTGTGCTGTGTGATGAGTGTTCAGATGGTTCTGTTAACAGTGTCTCCAATTTGAGAAAGGATCCATACACCAGGCATACACTTTTTGTAATGGTATTTTCTACAGCTTGCCATATGAGCAGTTATAATCTTGAAGTAAAATCTGTCTCCTGCCAAATTTTCAGTCCTGCTTCCCATCTCACTTGTTTATGAGTCTGATTTGTTCTAGGTAGGTTCCTCAAGGATATGCTCTATGGCTCTGGTTAATTTTATTTTTTTTAAGTAAGTGTAATAATTTTTTTTGAATACTTGGAAAAGTTAATTGGGAGCAAGTAGTTCAATGGTTTACACTGGCATCATTCTGCCATGCTTAACAGAATAGTGATGATTTAAACGGAGTGCTTATTTAGTCCACAGAAGAACTTGAACAGCAGGTAAAAGTATTAACTACTCATTGTGAAAAATTGCAACAAAGTTCAGGAGCTCAAATCCTGCCCTTTAAAAACCAATAAAAAGGGGGGCATACTTTCAATACATTTTATGGATATGACTTAGGAGACTGAGGTAGTACTTGCACCATTGTGGATGATCACAAAAACATATTATTCCTGAAAAAAATAAATCAACACAGTGTCACAGTCTCTCTACAGCTCAAGAGAGGGAAAGAGTTTACTAGGATAAGCATTCTGTGGGTTGGTGAAGAAGGAATCCCCAAATTTCAGTTGATGGCTTAATGGATGTTTACTGTATCCTGCAAGTAGTTTTTTGTACTTTTTGTGCAAAAATGCAGAAATTGTTTCTGGGACAAAAGATTTCCCTCTTCCTATGTAAATATACAGAATATCTGGAGGAGTGTAAGAATCACTACTTCTCTCTGACCTAAGGAATATGAACACTTCTGAAAAGAGGAGAGAGTTCACTGATCCTCAGCCTCTCTGTACCAAAATAGGTTAGAGCCTGCTGGACAGAGCAACTGAGGCAACACACTTTGAACCCTGCTTAGGATCTGATTTCACAGTTTGCAGCACAGGGCAAGGGCTCCATCCAGGACAGATTTACAAGGAAAGCTAAATGGGTGATCTCCTTACTACCACTTTCCTCTCTTGCCTCTGGAGCTTGCAATAGCTGTGCAGTTTGTTTTCCCTCCCATGTGTCACTGAGGCTGCATCTTTCCCACTGCAATTACAGAGGTAACTGATTGCAGGGAGGGATTTACAGATCCACTGTGGTTTGTGCAGAGCCTTCAGTTTGCTGAGCTCTCAGCAGGCAGGTGAGCTGGGTTCTTGCACACTGCCAGGTGTTTCAGCTCAGGTACAAGCCCCAGGTAAATTTCTGGCTACCTGCAGCACAGCTCAATGTGATGCAGTGGCAGAACAGGAAGTGTCAGGGATGCTCCTGAACATCTGATAGAGAACAGTGATGTACCTTCCTGATGTACTGGGAGTAGAACAGAGTTTTGAGAATTGCAGTTTGTGGTTTAGGAACTTAAATTTGTGTTCAAAGTAATATATATTTACTCTTCAAGACATCATCAGTGGAAACTTAGGCCCTCACTTCTGTGAAATAGTCCCAAACCAGGAGTGACCTACTACCACTATAGTATACTTATTCCACCTGAGCCAATTTTGCATTGCTCATGCCAAAAAGAATTCTCACTCCTCTATTTGTCCTGTCAAGCATACATCTTTACCACGAGGCTATAACTGTTTGTTGTGTCTCTTCCACCTCCTTTTTCTGAAGCTGCTGTGTAGGTATTTCCACCTACCACTCAGACTAAATTAGAGACATCATGCATGGTGACAGGCAAAGCATCTTGCTGTTGTCCAAAAAGCTTCGCTCAAATCTCTGTTAAAGATCTGCTCACCTGAAGGGCTAATCCTGGTTGATACCTGGTTATTACACAGCTGACCACACATCATTGCTCTGGATTGTGTCAGCTGTGATGGGCCACCTGTTCTAGGGTGGGTCTTTGAACTCTGGAAAACCCTATTTGCAGCTGCTTCTAACCCCTGCATGGTGCTTATAGACCTTTTTTTATCCTTTTGTGGAGTTTTGTCCTTAGAGAGCTACATTCTGTCTGAAACATCTGTACTGCTGAGTTTATTGCACAGTCAATTGAAAATACTGGCTGTTGTTCCAGAGAATAACTTGGATTCAGACAGGAGGCTTCATTTGTCTGATACTCAGGGGACTGAGCTGAGATTAACAAAGAATAAATCATTTTACCTGAAGTTGACGAAGTGAACCCTTTTCACATATTTCTGTGTCTCCCATGAAGAGCAACATATCTGCATTTATTAATTCTTTATAAAATGACTTGGGCTGGCTGCAGGGGAATATCTTCATACCATCACACTGCTGATCCAGACACATTACCATAACAGCTATGAAGTCAGGGCTCTATCTAGCAGAAAATTTCCATGAGCTCAATTAAGTGCTGTTCGGTGGTCTCTGCAGATAGGATGATAATCAGCAGTTGCTGGAGACACAGGACAGTTCATGCACTTATAGATCTGTTAAAGCCAAACACAAATGCTAGCAGTCAAGAGACTCTCACAGATTGCAGAGGCTCCTTGGAGAATAAAGCCTTCAAGATGCTATGCAGTGAAGGCTACTTGCTAAAGAAATAAACCTGTGTGTGCACCGTGCTCATACATTAAGCTGCAGGAACATGTCCTCATATTCCTTACTCAGGGAAGTCCAACAATCATGTCTCAGCCTGAAAACCTCTTAGAAACACCGACGAAAATTACTTTCCATCATCAAAAAAGTATTCACACCTCAGCAAGAAGCTAAATAAGGACACCGTTTTGGGAGTGTCCCAGACACTGAACTATTGCTTTTAATCCTCTTACTTAAATACGCACAAGCACAGAAATCTCCTAAGGTGCTTAGCGCTGTATTTGACAGAAGCAATCCATGTCTGTACAAAGGTAAGGGCAAAGGAGTTGAGCAGACATGCCTGCGTTTGTGAGCAGGGGAAGTTCATGGCCTGGGTCAGCAGACTGTACACAGTGGGCAGATCAGCACCCAGGGTAACAGGCATCCTGCCTGCTCTCTGTGGCTGGAGATGTCTCAGGAGGCTCAGGCACAGCCTGGGTTTCTAAGCTGACCTTTCCTGGCAAATCCACTCAAGAGCCGCAGTGTGAAAGGAGATCATCCGAAGAAGTAGATACTAGACTAACAGCAAACTTTTTAAAAATTTTTTGTTTAGTTTTTTTATAGCTTTTTGTCTCTCAAAAATGTTGTCTGAACCCAGCAGAACTTCTATTTGCAACCTCTGCTAGACAAAAACAGCTGGATCTACACCCCTGTTTTCCAGAGCAGCCTAAGCAAGGACAAAATGCAATTCTGTACCCGATTCCTTGTCTTCTCTCCCATTGTTTTCCTTTTCTTGCCTCTTTCCTTCTTCCTTCTATCTTTCATCCTCACACTTTACCCATTGTACTTTTTCTTCTTTTTGCAATTTCATCTCCACTGCAATCTCTAACTCATCTTCCCTAACAGTGCCACTTTGAGAACAGTTTACACACACTACTACAGAGCTATCCTGTAGCTACTGCCATGTATATGAGAGGCACAAATCTTCCTCTTCAGTGTTGGAATCTGCTTGTACTTGCACCAAAATAGCAATCTGGATTACTGAGGTATAATGGGAGGGAAAAGGGAGACCAAACTTGTCTGCAAGACTTCAGATAATAAATAATATTTGTTTGTTGGATTTGGATTTTGGTTTGGATTTGTTTTTTTTCTTCTTTTTTTGTAGGGAAGGGCTGGGTTTAATACAAGGAAAAGCAAGTGAATACACACCCACGAGCACTTAGAGCATCAGAAAGATACAACCTCAGGAAAATAGGGCAAGCAAGACTAAAAAAAATACTAAATGTCTATAAAAAGTCACTACACAATATTGTGAAATCTCAGGGAGACTTTGGCTGGTTTTAATATCATAATCTAGTTTTTCTACTCCTATGAAGACTTTTTTCTAGGCCGAATTCTCATTATGAACATCAGAAACAGCAAAAGTACATACAACTAGGCACCATGAACATTTGTGAAACTTTGAAAAATGTCAGAAATGAGAAAATAAGTTGTGTGTGATGAGACCTAAAAAATCTGTTTGTTCCTGGTAGCTACTCCTTAGCAGCCATCAGCTCTTCTGTTAAACTAAACATCAAAGGTCTGAAATTCCACAATGACTTTTGATGTCGGCACAAGTTCAGTAGTTAAAGCTGAAGACTTGTCACATGAGGAGTTTATGCCAATTATAAAGCACAAAAAAGAAATCACACACATGCAGGCATATGTTCATTATTAAAAAAATAAGTCCACCGACTCTCCTCTGCTGAATGTTTGGCCTATTTTATGAGAAAATAAAAATGAAAAATCACTCCAATTTTCAAGGTAAAATACATGAAAGAAACAAACAAATGCCAGTAGTCGCTTTGCCTACATGTATAAACTGCCTGTACTCCTTTTTCTACTGAACTGTGCTGGCACATTCTTCAGCTTAACCCTCACATGCCCTCACCATTCTTCTGTAATGGATACTCTTTTCTCTTAAAATACTGGTGCCTGGTTCACTACCTGTTATACCATTGCCCAATGGACAAGTTGGTATCCAATGACACACAACAGCATAAAATAATCTTCCCTATGCATTTAAAAAAATAGTAAAAATTTAAAAAAAATAGATTACAGATTGTTTAAATTTTGTCCACTGTGCATCTTTTAACTGCCCATTAGTACTGCTAACACTTCACCAGGCTGTATTTATCCCCCAATGAATGGGTGAACAGACCAAATCAGTGCATACTAGCATAGCTTTTTTTAAATCATGTTCCAAATGTTCTCACAGGCAAAAGCCGTAATATCTTAATGTTTATGGGTATATAAAGTATAGGAATGAGAACAGATAACCTGCAAAGCAAAACCACTAACCCAATCAAGCCAAATCACTCCATTTCCCAGTCAGGGGATGGAACAGTAAGGAGAGGACTGTGTTTACCTGAAATGATCGCTAACGGACTCATTTTTAACTTCAAGTGAAACTTTCCAAAACATCATAACAATTTGGTATCCCAGCCTCACTGCCTTTCCAAGAGGTGCTTGGGAATTTCTTAGTGAAACAGCTTATGGGGAATACTGGTGTATTAACATTAACATATTCAGCAGAAGTGGTGTGACATCCTTCCAACACAGACAGATTCCTGTTGGAAACACAGCTTGGTTTCCTTCCACTTAGCCTAATTCATTGCTGCAAACACTCCCTCCCAGATCCTGCACTGGACAATAGCCTTGCCATGTTGACTGCCAGAACAAACCAGCAAGATAATGCTTGGAAGCCCTCAAACTACATCTGGCCTATTAAAGGTCTTCCTGATGTCTTGCCACTCATTTTGGAGCCTGACAGCTGTCATGGTTCCAACCCAAGAAACCCTTTGAAGGAGCTTTCCAAAGTGCCTCCAACAAGTTGGGAGCTTCCCACAGTGCCCCAAGGAACCATGGCAGAGTCACGAGTCAGAAGTTATGGCAGCTGTTGACTCTTTCATTTAGAAAAACTTCAAACACATTTCTTCATTTTCCTGAACAAAAAAAAAAAATTTGCATTTTCCTTCCAGTGAAAAACTTTGAAATGTCACTTTTTGTTCCAATTTGGTACAAAAACATACTGGAATTCATGTCTCCTTCAGTACCACTCCCCATCATAAAACTACTGAGTCTCAGCTAGTTCTTCTGTCTTCAAGGTATTTGAAAATCACCCCCTGAGTTCTCTCTGATGAAATCATAAAAGCAGATGCATGCTTTTACTTCATATTCAGTCAAATACCAGATGTTTCAGTGTTCTCATCATATTCAACACAAATACCTACTCACAAGTTTTGCTTCACAGTATTGTAGGAATTACTCCTCTTCATACAAATGCCCATATTAGAATGCTGGAAAGACAATTCATGCATAAATAAGAGTATTTATGGTTATTTGTTGTTTGTTACTTGGAGTTCATTTAGTGTTGCTGAATAAAGGAAGAGCAAGCCAGACTTGTGCAAAGCATTTGCCACTATTCCACACAACACCCTTGTCTCTAAATAGGAGATACACGAATTCCTTACCCACTTGGTAAGCCAGCAGTGTCCTGGGCCTCATCAAAAGCCGTGTGGCCATCAAATGAGGGAGGAGATTCTCCCTGCCTGCCTCTACTCCACTGCTGCAAGACCCCACCTTGAGTACTGCATCCACCTCTGGGCCCCCCAACATAAGAAGGATGTGGATCCGCCAAAGCAAGTCCAAAGAAGGCCTCGAAAGTTATCAGAGACCTGGAGCTCCTCTCCTACAAAGACAAGCTGAGAGAGCTGAGGTTGTTCATCATGGAGAACATGAGGCTCTGGGGAGATCTTATAGCACCTTTGAGTAAATCGGGGCCTACAAGAAAACTGGAGTAGGGCTTTTGACAAGACCCCGTAGGATAAGGAGCAGTGGCTTACACTGAAATACGGCAGGTTTAGGTTAGATATTAGGAAGAAATTCTTTACTAGGAGAATGGTAAGATGCTGGGACAGGTTGCCCACAGACATAAGGGATGCCCCATCCCTGGAAATGCTCATGGTTGGATGGAGCTTTGTGTAACCTGGTCTAGTGAAAGGTGTCACTGCCCATGGCAAGGGGGTTGGAACAAGTCCCTCCCAAACCATTCTGGTATAGTTTGATGATTATTCTTCTTGTAAAACAATTTTACCAAGCAAATAACAGCCTGTGATTTTTGTGACCAACCATAACAAACAGCAAATGAAGCTAACGTAAGCAACAATTTGGAAATTTATTTCCCCAAATTGCTCTGTAAACACTTAAGCAACAAAGTTACAGAAAGTTGGAAGTACAGAAAAATAGTGAAAACTATCTTCTAAAAGCACTACTACTAGTTCTTCAACCCACTTAAGTAAAAAGAGCATGCAGCAGGGAGGAATTAGCTCTGCCACCTCTCCCTGCTACCAGGGCATGCCCTGCTGCCTCAGCTGAGGACAGGCTTTTCCACAGCTGCATCTGATCTCCCACTGTTCCCTAGACTGTGGGAGTTGCAGGGCTGCTGAGGAACATGCCATTTGTGCTGGAAAGAATCCTAAAGCTTTTGAAATCCCAGCTGCCACAGGCTGCTCTTGGGAAAACAGGATCCATACAATCTCGGTGCAAAATTGTGTCACTGAAGAATAACACAAAAGCATTTTGTGCCGTGGTAATCGGATCCCATCTACAGCATTCACTTTAAGACAAATAGGAAGTAATGAATGAGACTCAAATTCTTTTTGGTATGTACCAACAGCCCAGATTTCCTTAAGACCAGAGATATGGTTAAGGAATGCAGTGGCCATATTTTTTTTCCCTACGAGCAGTTTTGAGTGGTTCTCCTAGTATTCCTCTAGGAATGAACTTAGGTCTGCTATTTTTTTCTGGGCAATTGGATTGTGTAGGCTAAGATGAAGACAAAGGCCAGGTGAGGTGGAATATCCTCTCTGGGAGCATCATCCAAGAGCACTATAGTGAGGTGATATGACTGACATCTCTGGGCACTCTGCTCCTCTTCATTGACATCTGTCCCTGGAATAGTTATGCATTCTTGGCCTCACACCTTTTGGTACTGCTGGACAACATGGACAGTCTGTTGGCTTCTATCAACAGATTAAGGCTCTGAAAAGTTCATAGGATTGTACCCTATCAAATACAAGAATTAGCCAGAATTTCTGTTTGCTATCTAAGTACTCTTAAATTTCCACCCCACACCCCTTTTTCAGAAGAGGGAAATGCAGGGATTCCCTTGCAGGGCGAAGTTGTAAAAAAGAATCAGCCTGCAGGAGGCAAAGAGTAGGCAATGAGACAGTGAGCTCATGAGCCCCCTCTACTTCAAACACCTGAAAAGTCTTTGGCAAAAAAGAAAGGGAAGCAGAAATAGGATATTTCTGTTGATCTTTGAAAGCCTTCCAACTTTGGCTTTTCAGCTGATTCATATGCATTTCAGGGTATTAGTTACACAGTTTAGCAGGGACATGTCAGACCACAGAGATGCAGTAGGAAGGTGTGAGGGTGTTCAGCCCACTCTGTGCTCACCTGTCTCACTCAAGAAGCAAAGCACAGCCACTGGCCCACTGAGTCAGCACAGGCTCCTTCTGCAAGGGATCCTGGCAAGCATCAGTGCAGCCAGTCAAGTTGAGGTCAGTGTGTCAGAAGTTAGACTGCAGCTGAGCCCTATATATCCCATAGGAAACACACGCAAATTTTCTACCATTCTGAGAAATACACATAGCTGTCTGCACCACAAAAGCCTCAGAGGATTACTTATCACAAATCAACAAGTCCATCCCAGAGCCACAGCCAAAACAGCTTTGGGCTCAGTTGCAGCTCATCAGGGGCCATTTCTGGCAACCTATAAGTATTCGTCCCTATACGAAAGACACCCTCAAACACAGTGTCACATCAAAGGGTTTGGTTGTGGGGGAAGGACAGTAAATCTTTCATACAGATTTTCCCAAGAGTGGAATGTACTGTAGGAAGTATTTTTGCTGCTTAGTATTTTATATACTTAAGAGTGGCTTGAGTCCCTTAGGAATGCAGAGATTAAGCCTCGGATTGTCAATGTATTACCAAGCCAGGCATATAGTTACAGCAGAAAAAAATTACACAAACACAATCTGAAACTGCAAACTCAAAATTCAGGTGGCAATCAAACTTCATAGAATACCGTAGGATATTTGTCAGTGACATTATTCAGCAATTTTGACAGATTTAATAACTTCACTGTAATATATTCGTTATTTTATTGCTGAATCATCTGTTGACATGTTGTTGTGCAAGTATTTTTGAACCACTGTAATAATATTAATCAAGACCAAAATAATTATTATAAAGCTAATTATTCTAAAAACTGGAACATCTAAGTTCCCTAAGCCTGGCTGTTGGCAACTACTTTTATTTACTTTTTGATTTCTGACAAGAGACTTTCAGAAATGTACTCATGGCACTTTTCCTTTCAGGAATGGCACATTAAGAGATGTGAAGCATGCTCATTCTTCACACCATCAAGGGCAACTTCCTAAAGACCATTAGCACTCTTTCATTGTTGAATACTAAAACCACTTTTCGTAAAGGATGTTATGGTGCTACTTATTCACTTATACAGCAATTGTATCAGTTTTTTGTGGTATTCTGCTACACTCATTAGTGTTTTCTAAGGTGCTTCCAAAGCAGGAGTTTCCTGTGGTCTTAAAGCATTTTCATTAGTTCCTCAGGAAGCCAACAAATTGCAGCACTCGATGTAAAAAGTTAAATCCTCTGCCCCATTTGACACGTGCTTCTGTTCTATTAGAATGTAGAAATGTGCTACAGATAGTGAATTTCTGTTCATTGTATTTATTATCAGACTGCTGCTGTAGCCTTTGGGCTAACTGGCATACTTAAAGTGTTTTCTAATGTAGTAAGTACATTGGAGTAAAACAGTGTTAGTAACATGAAGCCAAATTCTAAAATACTTAGAAAAAATCCTACCTTTACTTACACAGTTAATTTCTTTGAAGTTGAGCTGGATTTAAAAGCAGAATATGGGCTGCATATTTAAATGTATGTTAATACACGGAAATAGAGCCTAGTACCAAGCTGTCCGATACTGCACAGACTCCCAGCAGTGAACCCACATGACAACACAATCTCTCACATCAGGAAGACTTAACAGCACTGGTGCACTCTAATCCACTTGGGATCAGCCTAACCCAGGAACCTCAGCAAGGTCTATAGTTAAGGAGCCTTTTGCTGCTGGAATGCAGCACATCCTGACCTGGAACTTGAACTACTCCACCAGGGCTTTCCTCTCCACTTCTACATTCATGCATATGGAGTCAGCTCAGGCTCATTTTCAACAATTAATTTAAACTTGCCTTCAACTTTCAGAGGCCTCAGCTGCCCTTTTTTTTGTGCAGCTGTAAAGTACACAGTAATCCTAGCAAATGGTGACAGTTCAAAAGACAACGTCAGGAGAAATGCTGTCTAGGGCTAAACTAATGTTACCACTGACTGCGATGGAAGAATAGATGAATCTCTTATTTATTACAGATTATGTTAAACTTGTTACATCTGCAAAGTCAATCCACCAAAAGGTAGAAAATGTCTGAGATAAGTTTACCCAGGAAACAAATTCATTAAGTGAAAGAAACAACCACAGAATCTATTATGCTGTTCCAGAGGACAGGCGGTGGAACCACACAAGCACTACACTAAGTGCAGGGAAAACACAGCCTATAGCAATAGTACACTGGCTATTTTCTATCTTCACCCGCCCCTGAAGGGAAGATATCATGAGGGCTTTGACAACAGAGCTCAATTTCTGAGACAAAAAGAACAAATTTAACTTTCACAAACAACGGATATGACCCTTGCAAGACATGGATTTTCTGTGATGACTCCCAGTATCTTCTCATAGTTCCTGCCTTCTTCTTGACCCAGTTACCTTTCCATTTATCCACGGTCATGTCTCACTCTTTTCAGCTTATAAACTTTTACCCCAGCTCTCTAACTCCTTATTTGTTCTCACTTATCCCTCATTCAGTCTTCTTGACCCTGTCCTTTTCTTCCAGTTTACCCCCCACACTCACTCGTTCCCACTTGCACTCTCAGCCTCACCTCATCAGCAGAAAACTTGCCCCATGATGCAGGGTCAGCTTTCTCCTGCCTTGCACAGCCCTTAAATCCTGGTTCAGTCACCCTTGTCCTAAAGAGTTCTCCTCATTCATATCCTCTCTGCATCAGAATATGTATTTTCTACCTGATATGTTGTCCCCCATCTGCACAGCCAGGAGAGGTGAACACAAGGAGAACATGCTGAGCACCTGGATGCCCTGGGGCGATGCTTAGGGCAACACTCAACCTAAGGTGAAGTCATCTGCTTCTACTGAGCAATTCTGAACCAAAATGTTTTGATATTTAGCTTTGATCGAGTTCATATGAGGTCAGTGTTCTTGAAGGAACAGCAAAAGCTATCTCTGACCCCAGAACACCTCTGCCAGACTTGAAGTTCTCCTGAAAACATAAAATCATGGTGGTAGAAGAGAAAGTGGGCACCGAGTAAATATTGAGTATTTCAGCTGAAATACGATACAGACAAGGGACATTCTTCACACACACATCATTTACCAGTCAGGAAGACATTTATGGCAGAATTCAGAAATTTTCTATCTGTCAGAGAATCAGTTTTAAGAACAACTTCCTAGGTTGTTATAAGAATTAGTGGAATGGTCAAAACCACAAAAAAAAAAAAAAAAAAAGCCCTAACAAGAAATCAGATATTCTTCCACTAACATTTAACTAATGTGAAACAATTAATTAGTATTTCAGATAGACAACACTCAAAGATTTAGCTGAGGTATAAGAAGCCACAACAGACATCTTACAAGACCTAATTCCTCACTCACAAAGAGCAGGTTTAATATTCCTGATATTTTTCAGACAACATATATTGGAACCAGATGTTATTTTCCTCCTTTTAGTAGGGAAAATAACTGGAAGTTGAGTACACTGTGTTTGAAAAATTGTTTTCTAATTGGAGATGTTCTTAAAAAGCTAGTCATGCCTCTGGATTTGAAACACTTGCTATTTACCGTGTAATAGTTAGACCAAAATTTGCATAAATCCCTGCCTTTTACCTGCACAGCATAATTTGTGGGGGGAAAAAAACTTCTCAAACGCCCAGTTTTCTTTTTGAAATTATTGTTCCTTTTAGGGGTTTTTTGCCAGTGAATTTAGCAGCTGATGTACGCAAGTGAGGCACTATTCAGGGTTACATTTCTTACAGTGTAACCCAGCGAGGACCACACAGCCTAATGTCCATATACCGGTGTGCACAGAAGTCCTCTGCATGTGCATGTGTGGTTAATGTTAAAATCCTCATTTTCAGTCCTCAAATGTAGGCAAGTGGTTGCTGTAACACTGTTGTCAGCAAATGCTATCAGTGTAATGGTTAATCACAGAGATCTGGGTATTTCACATAGAAATATTTTGTATTCTGGAAGGAGGGAAATCTGCAAAAGCAGCAGCAATTCAGTCAGTAGTGTACAAGAGAGGGGCTAGACTGCAAATATGGGCTTCATCATTAACCAAGCCTGGCCTACAGTACTTCTGGCCACAACCACCAGTGTGCACAAGCACTGGTCTGCAAGGGTGTTCCTGCTCTGCAAATTACTCAGGCCCTCCAGACTTTCATGTCCTTATCTGCCCTGGGTCTCTCTTGCTCAGTCTGGGGGCTCTGCAGGGAGCAACCCCCACTACCTGCACAGCACTCAGCACCTGCCTATCCCCTTCCCTTTGAGATCCTTGTGCTGCTCCCATTGCCACATATGAGTGCAGAATAAAGCAAGCTTGCTGACACTTCTGTGTGTTTGTCACTGTGATGATAGCGTGGCAGGAAACTTATCACATTCTGAATGTACTTGTGAAAATCCCAATCTCTACACGCTGGCACTTATACATGTAACATCTTAAGGAAGCCAATTTAATTACCAAGGGCAGGTCACAGTGCTCTGTGTACAGAGGCCCTTTGTCCATGCAAAATTATATCACTTTTTGACCTTCACTTCAGATGCTACAAAGCTGCAAAACTCTGCTATCTCATCCCTGTCACCACCATCTGGAGCCCTTTTCTTATTTTCATGTTACTCAGGAGACCCTCTGGTATTTTTAGGAATATCAGTTTACTCTTTTTCAGAAAAATATCTGTGGGAGTATGCCAAAGAAATACTCCACAAACCCAGCAGATGCATTATGTGAAGACACCTTGCAGTCATTAAATGAGGTGACTACTCTCAAGCCCATCACTTCCCACTTCTTTTCACATCATCATGATTTTTCGACCTCTTAGTCTATACCCTCTAACAAGGATTTAAATACAGTAAAAACAGCACAAAAACCTCTGCCTGCAGTTTGCCTTAAATAAATCTCTTCCAATTTCCCACTGTAGTTTTCATTTTATTCTTTTACTCTCATTTATAATGACTTCTTGCAATCCTGTTTTCTAACAACATACTATTAGCACTTCTCTATTGTAATCCCCTCTTTAGCTGCCTAACCCAACATTAGTATTAGCATCAGCCTTATCGTGTTATCATGTAACATAGCTGCATGAAAAATTACAACAGTTGTGCAGCAGTTACAGTGTAATTACTTAGTGCCACTCAATGTGAAGTGCTGCAGTAATAGGTTGCATAACCAATTAAATTTCTCAATTCTGGTCACATAAGAAGCCTCTGAAACAATGTCAACGTAGAGGTTTCTCAATCCTGTCTGCAACTGGTTTGCACCAGTGCTGTTCAAAAGGGAGCCAAAACTTGAGGTCTGTTCATTTTTTCTGCTACTCCCAGTAGCAAGGAGAACATACTACTGTGGTCTAGTGAACTGTTATTAAAAACAATGTTAATAGGGGGGGAAATAGTTGGAAAAAACCACCAAAATAGTAAACTTACACTCTCCAGGTGTCTTTCAGCCTTAGACACAGAAATTGAAAGGGAAAAAGTAAATTACTTGTTCCAGCAGACTTTTATAATCAATTTACTGTTTATAACTATAAATTGTATGCAAATGAGAAACTACTAGACACATTGATGGCCTATTCACGTGACTTGTACAGCATCCATGCACATTTGGAGAACTACTGCAACAAGCTGCTTTCATACACAGGACAGTTATCTTTCTTGAATAACAATGTTTTCAGTTTTCCTGCTGTATATTTGTTAACAAATACCATGGAAGAACTAAAATATAGCATTAATCATAACACAACTGCAATAAGCTTTACTAACCAATTGGTTAAGATTTAGCTATTTTCTTTACAGGCTAAAAACTGGCTACCAACTTTGTAATATATAAATCTGTAAGATTCATATGTATCATTCACAAAACTTGAAAAATATTATGCATAAAAACTTGAAAGATGTAAGTTACAGTTACCTTTGCAAAGGCAGGAATTCCACTATATATCTTTTTAGACCATGCAAAAATTCCTACACGTGTATTTTTCTATTAGAAAGACAAATAAAACAGATACAAGTCTACGTAACCAAGAGATTCTCAGTTCTTTCAGAATTCCGAGCCTCAGATTCCCAGTTAGTAGCAGAAATAGAGAGAACACTGAAGATTTTACTATCCATACCAATTAGATGACTGATCTTTCCTCTTAATTTTAGCACTTGCCCAATATAAATTTCTGCAGCATTTCCCAGTCAGTTGTCAAAGGTTATGTATTACATTAACCAACTTAAAATGTGGTGGGTTGTTTGCATGAAGTTGATTTTTCCCTTTTGCTTAGGCTGAATCAGCTTCCCATTGGTTACTTGGTACAATTCAGTTTTAGGTCTATAAAATTTCATAGCTGACTATAATAATAGAATTGCACCAACTAGGAATAAAGATCAATTTATGTTCAAGACAATAACATTAGCTTATATTTTGGGGAAAAAGGAAAACTACCTGCTGGAAAGTTCTATAAATTCTTACACGCAGTCTCACAGATTGAAGCAGGGCTGCTGTTACATCTCTGTGATAAGAAGTTTGAGGCTGTTCTCTCCTCTCTTTGGGAACAGATGACAGAAAGACATTTCTCATTAAAATAAGAAAAAGTGGTAAGAAACTCAGTATCCACCAAACAAAATTTAAGACAGGCATAGCGAATAGCTGTTGAAGCCATGCCACTTGGCACAAGAGGCATCAGTATGTGTTGGGCTAGAGACAGACACCACACAGTAGTGCAATAAGAGCAGCGTTCAAGAAAGTTTACCTGTATTTCACTTATTCCTTGAAAGATCTCTTGTGCATTTTTACCTACTGAAAAATTCACAAAACTACTAACACTTGTCATGGGATGACAATTTCAAGCTTCCATTTTTCCTGGTTTTTCACGCCTGTTGCATAAAAAATTTTGCACCAAGTAGATACGTTTCTTTTCCACATCAGTTCAAGACTGTTCTGAAACTCAGTTTCAGTTAGTGCCAACCATCTCTGAATAGAACACTGCTATGCAGAGACCAGTTGTAAGATCAAGTTAAAGTCAAAGTGTTGGGTTTTTTTCTCCTCACGACTTTTACATCTGTGCTCTATAGAACTTGATAATTTTTTCTGGCTTTTATAATTACATAAAGAGTGAATCTGTATATGAAGCGATCTTAGAATGTTTAACTATACAGTATTTTAAATTTTTTTAAATTATTATGGATAGCACTTCTATTTTGCTGCATGAGAGGCAAAGGAGTTTGAAAGAACAACCTTAAAATTTTACAAAGTTATAAAAGAGACACTACTATTTGAACTCAGGGAATTGTTTCCTGCAAGCTACCCTGAGTTATCAACTCAAGGTTATTTGCTGCACGCAATGCCCTGAGGCAGCCCTATGTCAGAGTGAGGAAAAGCATTCCTCTGATTTATTCCTGCCCATACATCTGACCATCAACAAACATCAGCAACAGAAAGACTCATTCATGTTGAAATACTAGGTTACAACATTTATTTAA
>VXBX01009535.1:267021-278017 GCA_013400415.1 Scytalopus superciliaris
TTTTTTTTTTTTGGTCTGATGGCATTACACTTGCTTTGTTCCCTAAAAGATGGGGATTACCTTATGTTTTCAGTTTGGCTTGATTCACCATTTCTTTTCCTTTACAGCAATTCATCCCTGTGCAAAGTGAGATTATAAAGTCTCCATAAATTAGAATTTACATTCCTTGGGAACATTTTACAGGTACATGGTGGCAGAAAACAAACAAAAACCAAAAACAAACAAAAAAACCACAACACCAAGCCCATCCGTTTTGATGAACACAAAACTTTCCAGAATCATACCAAAAATCAACATTCATCATTTTTGTGGACAAAGATGTTACCAGAGCTGATTTCTGTGACTAATATTGTCACCTTAGTTTCTTTTGCTTGTTGTCTTCTTTGGCGCAAATAAGAAAATAATTTTACGCAAAACAAAACAAGAAAAGCAGATTTCTCTCACATTCATGTGTTCAACCAGAAGCTCCCCAGAGGCTTCTGTGATGGCTCATTTATAATATAATTCAACAAGAGCAGTTAAGTGATGCTGTTGTACAGTTTAAGTGCTTTTGCTAATTTTCCTGGCCCTGAGGGGTTTTGTATCATATATTTCATTTGAAGCAGTATAAATTTCAGAGAGCAATCACCTACATTCCCTAAGGAGTGCAGGGGGACATCTGGACAAAAGTTCCCTGTATAAATATACACCACTCATTCTTTGTAGCCACTCATAATAATCTCTACACTCAGTTTGCTCCACTTGTTATTGTTATCTGCTACAGACTGAAATACTAACACTCATTATGGATATACATACTTACACTAATAACATGCTTTAATGTTTATGATCAAATATACACATGAACCCAAAATTAATCTTTTTCTTGGCAGAATCTGAAATACCAACCAGGCTTCCAAACCCTGCAAACTCCACAGCTGAAAGCCACAAAGAGATAGCACTACCTCAGAGACAAAAGGAAGAGAAGCTCCTGGAGTGGTCTGCAGATTTCCCAGAAGATCCATCATGTTGTGCAGGATGATGGGGGGTTGGACATGTGGTTCAGTCCCAGAACAACCCAGCAGCACTGGCGATCTCAACTCTAACTGGTTCACATCTTCCCCCAGCTAAGCATTTGAATTACATACATGTCCCTGGGTGTGTCTGTAAACACCAAGTGGTCCACCACAACCAAAAAGTCAGTGAGTTGGAATACTGCAAGTATGGTATAAACAGATGTAGTCAAGTGGGTCTTGTTGAATTGGTGCAGATTACTCATTAAAATTTATTACCATCTTCTGTAGTAGACCAGACAATCATTCAAACAGCTATAAAATTTACAATTGCATGAGAGACTAAACACAAGGAAAAGAGCATAAACACAGGTCCTTGGTGTAACACAAACAGCCAGAATCTCCATTTTCACTGACAACACTGAAAACGGTACCAGTTTCATATTGCTGTATTTTCTTTAATACGCTGAATACCTTGAAGGTAGGTACCCTACAGTACTAAACCTAGAGGACTCTTGAGAGCAGTAATCAAAGAGAGATAGTGAAACTTTTATTTGGTTCATTAATTTCAAGACCTCAATGTTTTTCTTATTATCTAAAGCAGAATCCAGTGCCTCCCTACACAAGGTGGCCACACACCAAATTCTGGGACTCCAGGATATACGTTTAAGACATAGGAAGTCCTGAAGTGTTGATGCTGCCTTTGAAAGGGGAAGGACATCTGGTTCATTGGGCCTGACTCCTGTGAAAGTTCTGGCAGACATGCCAGGTGATAAGAAGTGTTGTAGATGCAGACCTAAAGCAGCTTAGATCACACAGATGAGATTACTTGCATATTAGGAAAGGCCCAATAAGCATCCAGTCAAGCACTGTGATCATCTAGCTGGTAACATTATTCAGGTTGGTCTGTGTACTTAGATCCATTGTAACTGTGTGAGAGCAGATCTAAATAGAGGAAAATAAGACAGGAAAATTGTTTTCTGTCCTCCAGTTAAAAAACCCAGGAGATCAGCAGTATCTGAATATTAATACACACTCAAATTTCATGTTGTTCTCTGCTTTCCTTTTAGAACCGTGGGAAAACAGATGGACTCTCCTGCATGCCCTCTAGTCAATAGATTTGTTGAACCAAAGAAAGATAAATGCCAACAAACACTCTCAAGTAGCTTTCCACTTGCCTCAGCCTGCTGTATTTTTACTTATTCCTTTAGAGATCTAACCTTGTAAGCCTGAAATACCAAAGTCTACATAATGAACACACACTGAAAGAGGAGGTGATGTTTTTATCTTTTTTTTAATACCTGCAAGGTTCTGAGTGGTACCGGCCTTTGAGATTAGCAAGAGCCAGCATTTTTCTCAAGCAGCTGCAACATTTCTCTTCATCATCTCCCTTTCCCTGCAGATGCTACGGTGTCAGACCAGCTGAGACCAGAAGCACGAAGGCTGAGATACCATGAGAACGGCTGTTCTTGCACAGAAGTAGTGAAATGCATTTAGAAGTCACAGGAGATGTGGCAGTAACACAACATGTCCTTTTCAATTTAGCAAGTTCATTGCCTTTGGATACGGCTGTTCCAGCTTCTGAGAACTTACTTGAACTAAACATTTTAGTGTTATAAGAAGTGCATGGTATCAGCCAGAATAAAGTCTCTTAATTTACTTTCTTCTTTTTGAAGTTTAACACCAATACCATTTCTACATAAGTTGTTTTTAAGTAATTATTTTCATTAAATAATGGCAATTTGCTCACTGAAATAACTGGGGAATCCCCTAGGTACTCCAGTGAGCACTGAGTGAGTCCTCCGACATTAAATTCTATCATCCTTAAAGCCTTGACCCTGCACCACTAAACATTACTGGGAATTATGCCATTGGCTTCAAAGGGAGTAGGAACAGGCCCTAAATAAGCAAAACTTCCAGTTATTACTCCAACGGGAGTAATCCTGTCAGGCCACAGAATGTGCCTATACAAGCCAAAAATTCAACAGTGCTTTCTAAATTATATCCATAGACTCTGCATGAGTGTTCTGTATTTACATATGCACAAACCACTCCAGTGTGTGCATCAGGTAATTGTACAGAAAGGCACAAGGGAGTTCTAAGAGAGCTCATGCATGAGCCCCAGCCTGTGTGCCTGATGGGTTCAAAGCCCTTCCCTAGTATTATCCCTCCAAAATATGCACACACAGACAGACAATTAAATCTCCTCACAGACCAAATTGCCACAGCAAGTCACAGGAGTTTTATAATTAATCTCTGCCCATCTTCTCCCCTCCTCCTGTTTGAAATCAATTGAAAAGGGGGCGGAGGGGAAATTACATAGGTTGGGGTTTTTTTTTCCTTCGTAGTGTTATTTTGACAACACCACTGACTGATGTGCTGACAAGTGACACAGACTGTGTTTCAACCCACTGCCTCAAACAGAAAAAGGCAGAACAAATGCCATATACAAATACATGCATTGCCTTTGCAACCTGGTATCACTGCAATAGTGTTCATTGCCCACGTAGCCACCCATGGCATAACACTGAGACAGACAGGACAAAAATAGGTAAGATTCATATTTGGTGTCTATGACTGCAGGTATTTGAACCTGAGATTTGAACTGAAACAGTGGGAAAGCAGTTATCAGTGCTTAAAAGAATGTTCCAATGGGCAGGTAAAGCCAAGGGTGCCAAAATTAGATCACAATACTAATAATCATTGTTTAAAAATTACTACAACTCTTGGTTTCCTTTTCCCCCCTCCCCCATTATATTTATGCCTCACCCTTCCAACCCCAAAAGTCACCAGGGTCAGAAAGCTTTATTGAACAGATATCTAAACTGCATTTAAATGCAACTTCCAGAATCTATGAGGCTGAAACAATCTAAGACTAACACACTCTTGAGGAGTCAAGCATTTCACTTTGCTTTTCTAAATCAAGTTAACATCTCTTCCATGTTACCAATTTCCACAAAGCTCAAAACATCTCCAGAATTTTGAACATTTAGCTTTCTTTTGTACTGCACATTTCCCTATAAGCATACTCTTATACTGCACAGCAAAGGAATCAAGGATGGATAAATCAAGGCCAGAATAAACTTTCAATATATCTCATTGTAGGTTTTTCCTCCTTATTTCAGTATTCATGACTGTACTTGAAAACTATAGACATGCAAAAGAACAACTCTTCTTGGTATGAAATAGCACATTCAGGCTCAGTTTTTAACCTGAGTTCAAACCTATCTAATACTTTGAAAGAGTAGATTTTCAGCAATACAGGAGACAGGTAGAGGAGAGGCTTATATATGTGAGATCATTGTACCTCTCTTGGGAGAAAACAGGCTGATTCCTCAGGGGCAGAAAGGAAGTACAAGAAGCTTGAATTCAGCAGCTCAGGAGTTAAACTTTACCCAAATAATGAGTTCCAACAAAGGTGATAGAAGATACTAACTCTTGAGACACCTACCGCACCCAAACCCATCCTTTGCCAGAGGTTCCTGTTAGGTTATTGATTCAGTGAGAGTACAATTTTTAAAGGAAATTAAATCCTCTTGGAGGAGGACAGTTCCAAAACTGGTAGATAAGCAGTAATGTAAAGGGAATTGAACATTGGAAAGGGAACATACATCCACCCTGAAGAGAGGAGTTAGCCCATAGCTGCCTGGAAGACAAAGAAAGAAAGGGGGGAAAGCAAATATGTTATTTGAGACATAATGAAAGAAGTGTGTTCTCATCTGGCAGTTTTTGAAAACAAAGAACTTGATGGACCACATGTATAAACTCAAAGGAAAGAGCCTTCTCTCTCTCAACAAAACACTGTCTCCACCCACGATAGGTTGTTTAACAAAGATTATGTTGGCTGACACAAGGATTCCACCAGCTCAACTCCCTTCCCAGCCCTGGGCACAGCCCTGGGTGTATTTGCTCTGTTGGTAGGAGGAAAAGCAAGGATTTCCCCCCAGTAACTCTCCAGCTGAACTTGCCAGAGACCTCCTGTGGCAGGAAGTCAATTTATAGACTTCTGACATGCAGCAGCTGCTGTCAAAAGCTCCCTGTGGCTTTTGAAGCCACACTGACCAGTCTGCTACCACAGCCTCCCTGTTTTAACAGGATCTTGGAAAACAAAAGTTTATGCCCAAGGCTTCACAGACTTCCAGGGTTTTCTCTTTTCTATGTCAGATTGCTCACATGGAGACTGTCTCCAGAAACACCTCTGTGGATCTGTTACTCTGGGACTTTATACCACTCCTAAGTGGTACCTACTTTCAAGTCCTCCACTCTATTACCTGTTTAATACTTGTGCTAAAGGACCAAAGCACAAGTAGTAGAAAATTTCTGTATAGGCTTATATAGCAGTCACAAAAGTAATGAGTTTTATACTGCTATTTGGAGCCATAATGATCTGAGCAGACTGATAGTTAACATGCAATGGAGTTGGATTTGGCCCATTCAATAGCTTTAAAACCAGCCCACACTATCTCATACTTCAAAATAGACCCATATATCAGTTTAGGACTATTTATCATCTATGTATCTATTAGCCTGCATTCTGGATTTCTCCTGACCCGCCACCATCTGGCATTGCTGCCAGTACCCATTGCATTACATTTTCAATGGCATCCTGTCTGCCACATTATTTGTCTGGGAACTCAAGGATGCAAGAAACTGAGGAATTCCAAGAGCTGTTAATGGCCTTTTTCAGTTCAGCAAAAGTCAGAAGAGATTTTTACCAGTTGGCATTTTTGATTATTCCCATCTCAAGGAACAGCTGCTTTCCCCCTCTGCTGGCATCCTGCCAGGAAAACAAAGCCATCTAGTTAACATTAGAACTGTCAATAACCCACAGACTTTAACCTAATAAAGTAATCATCAAATCAAGTCCTAAGAACAGTGATAAGTAATAGAGATTGCTATACCAGGTAAATGAAGATGAAATCTCCCTAAAATAATTTAAATCAAATTTACGGAACACTGATAAAAACCTATCATGTGGGGCAGAAATTTTCCATGCAGTCATTCCCCATTAGGGCTGCTCTTCTCTGTGTCATGTTCAACATGCCAATTAGATGAGAATCTGTTTTCTCTCCTCGTGAAGCTGGCACTTTAAAAGCCAGAATTTTGCTTCAAGTAAGATGCTAATTCTGGCCAGACTCTTTGAAGAGCACCTTTTTCACTAAAACTCTCATAAGGGAGTGGGGAAGACACCTTAGCAAAACAGATCAAAAAGTTTCCTGCAGACTAACCTAAAAATCTTCTAAAAGCATCAAAGGGTCGGGTGTGGGTGAGACCTACACTGCTACACTTGATCAGGTAAATGACCAGCCAATATTTACAGCACGTGAAGCTTTCAGAGAAATACCTACATATGTAGCTAGAGAAAAATCACTTGATAAACACATGGTCTGAGTAAACCTACACTTATAGTTTGATACTGTATGTTAGAAACTCCTGATGCTGCACAGACTCAACTTCTTACCAACCCAGAAAGTAAGTCCCTTGCAAAAACTTGTATGAACCTGTTCTTCACAAACATGTCTGTCCATCCAGATTCTGTTCTTCTTTCCCATTGTTTTAAGTCAGCTAAGCCCCTTCTCAATCATTATTTTTGTTAACTACTTTCAAAAACCAATTCCAACATAGATTCTGGTTACTTCTTTTGCACAGCCACTGTAAGAAAGCACATCTTTTCTGCTGCATCTACTTCAGCTTCTTAATCCATGAAAATGAGTACACAGCTTTCCCACTACAGTCAGTCTATGATACTTTTGGATGAGACTTGTTTGCAGCGCTATTATTGTAATTTATTACATCCCATCCTCCCTAAATACCATTTTCCTTGCTGCAAACCAAAGATCTCTTTTTCCTGGCATCTAGCAACCCTGCAGTATCTGTGTTGACATGCTGCCAAGATCTTTGCAGGTTCTCAGCAAATCTGTTAGTCTCTGCTGGGGCCAGCTGCTGTCTACAACCCTCACATATTCTGAGCTTCGTTCTATTAGAAACCCCCTTGAATATATTATGTGATTCTGACCTCAAGGGTAATCAGACGGAAAGACACTTCTGCCGACCACTGCAGAATCCTTAGCTCACTAGCCCTGAAATTCAATTTGTATAATATCACAATGGGTGACAAGAGAACAGGTCAGAAGAATAAAGGAGTTTTCCTCCAAATCTTCCTAAAGATTCAATCTTGGCATCGTGTCCAGAGACATTTATCCCACCCTCCCAAAAAAAACAGATGAAATCTCAGAAGCTGACAAGATTTGAACTGTTACCAACTTGGAAAAAATGCCTCAGAGCTGTCAGCATTCCAGTTCCGATCCATCAGAGACTGTAACGTATTCACATGATTCAGCATTATCTCATTAGGTGTCAAATTTTATACATATCAAGAGATTTTTTGTAAAACTGGAAAGGTTGGATTGGTTTTCCTTTATGGCCAGCTAGGCTGCTCTAGCTTTTGCTAAAAAGGATATTCAACATAGTATGATTGTGCACTAAACAGTAGGCTGTTTAATAACAAGATACCTTGGGGGTACCACATAGTCTAATGGTTGTGCTGCAGGTACACCTGCTGGATCAGGCTGTGAAGCTGAAAGAGGCAAAACCCACCCCTTGAACTCCAGATCATACAAGTACATCTGCCCATGTGTAGGTGGTATGAAAAGCAGAGGCTCTAGGACTAGATGAAAACTGAGTAGGACTTCAAGAGTGAGTGTGGTAGATTTAAACACCAAACCTGGTAGTAGTGTCTATGTTCTATATCGAGGTTAGCCCAAAAGACTTCACTCTCTACAATAACCCTTAATGTAACAGAATGGGATTTTTTACCACTTAAAAGCTCAAAAGATTGATCCCCAGTAAATGAAAACTACTGGGGGGAAAAAAGACTGAGCTACCAATCACACGCAGACCAAAAAGAAGCAAACACCCAATGCCCAGAAAACAGGTGCACACCTGTTCTCTGGCAATTGCCAGCAATGCTCAGCGACTACAATCAAGCCACAGTCCCACAGGCTCAGGTTCAGAAGAACTGTAGGTTTGTAGCTGTTTCTGGGATCCAGTTCTAAGACGGCCCATTTGTGGTCTTGAAAGTGGTAATAGGCTTCAAAGTAGCATTTGGGTGTGCTTTTCAACTCATTCCAGTAAACCCATGCACTGTAATTTTTCCCTCCCTTGGATTTAAAGGCTCAAATCAGACCTTTGTGTACCATCCTTTCTAGAAACTGGATTTTGGCAGCTCTACCCTACCCTCTCTCCTTGTTGTTTTGTGAGCATATGAAAAATGAAAGAAGCCATAAACACAGCAACTGACGGAAAAAGAAAAGCAGCTGAGCTACTGCTTGGAGTGACATGGAAATGCTTCCTGCAAGAGACAGACCTTTTCTAGTCTGGTTTAATGGCTCAGTGTGGGTGGGTACCACACAATAGCGAGGTTGATGTTATTACCAATTGTTATTATGGAATAGCAGTTACTGCACACTCCTGCCCAACTTGGCAGCACTTAGAGTAGCACAGGCATCACTTTCCATACACATGAAGAGGCATTCCCTAGTTTTTAGAACAAATGGAGTTAGAGCAATTTAAAACAAATTAGTAGATGAGAATCTCAGTGAAGAATATCCCCAAAACTGCATTCATATTCCTTTCTCCACATCTCTGGGAAACACACCGCCTTAAATATTTTGCAAATGTTTGAAGCCAAAATGCAGTATTTAGCTACTGATGCAAAATACTTCATTAATGAGCCTACCAGTAACAGTGCATAGGCTTAATGCATGGCATAACAAACTACACATCAATACATGAGCAGCATCAGCACTTGGGCTCTGCCCTCTAAGTGTACCCTGTGGGTATGATGACATCATCTGTGCTAAATACCAACTGAACTCCAGACCTCAGTTCTCAGCTGACCGAGCAACCCCACAACATATTGTGGGGGTACCAAAGGACATGCATATGCTCAGTCAACTCACAAACCTTTGCTTTCCCCTTCAATCCACATTACTTCCAGCTAGGCTGTGTTTCTGTTATGGGAGAAACAGACAAGATATTAGATGAAGGGAAAAGGACTGTACCTTTTTTTGGCACTATCCTATTGATATCATGAGGGTCAATGCAAAAGCATTTTTCACTTGCTAAGTCTGAGAGAGAAGTCTGCAAAACTGAGTATTACTTCTGCAGAAGAATGCACATGGTCACTAAAAAATGTTTCAGCTACAACAATGCATCTTACTTTAACCATTCCACACAAAGTTTATTTTCTGAGCCTTCCTCTGGGAGAACTTCAACCACAGCAATATTTTTCTCCTCACCGCCTTTACTATGTTTCTCTCAAACATTCAAGCACTGCATTTTAAAAATTCACTCCTGCACTCATTTTTGTTCCTGGAAGGTGTGACAGTTTCTGCTGGTCCAGAGTTTTTCCCTTCGCTTCAGCAAACACTAAGTTATGCTTAGATATACCTTGGATCGGGATTTAAGAGGAGCAACTACATGAATTTGCTTGCATATCCAGCACCTCCAACTTCTTTCCCTCTGCTGTGATGCAATCAGAGTGAAAATGCTCAAGTTTCAAATCAATTGTTCCAAAGATTTGTAAGCATATTAGGAGAATGTCAGTCACACTAATTTAAGTCACCCTGCTGTGCAAAAGAAATTGTTTAAAAAAGTCATACGCTCTCTCAATCACAAAGTACTGTAAAGTAATCTAGCGTAACCAATTCAGAAAATATCAGACCCATAACTATACAATGTGAAATGTAGTGTTGATAAGATGATTTTTAATTAGAATTTAAAGCTCATTTTGCAGTAACTCTACGAGACCCATTTTCATCTTTAGCCACCAAGTATTGAAAATTAAAGATTTGCTGTATGCATTACTTAATAGGTCAAACACAATGAAACTACAAATGCAGATAATAAGGGAAAATCCCTTACTCAGTGGAAAAAAAATCTAATCTAGAAAAGACTACATATAGAGAAGAACTGGTAGGAAAGCTTTCATTATAACAGGTACAACCTGAGGAAAATGACACCACTGGAAATTATACAGATTATTTTATTTTCCAGCCAAGACTACTTGAATGAAAATAGGAGATACCACTATTTGCTCTAAAAAATGAAAGTCAATATAAAAATTTTTATCAAGTCTCTTAAAACACTCCAAGTCCATTCTTCTCTAAGTGTAGGGTAAGGACGAATAAGATTCGTAGTTGAGGAAAGTTTGAGATGCTGGGGTTTGTTGCAATATAGGATATACCTGTATGTTATTTTTTTGATGAATCTTAACATTTAAGCTAGCTTTTAGTGTGTATTTCCATGAATAAATAATTGTGTTCAAAAAAGTAGAATGAGTTGAATTAATTACTTCAGATGAAATGCATACCAATTACTATACAATCTGCTTGTACATTTCAGAATCATGTGCTCAAATTCGCTTTTGATAAGAAAGGTTTCTATCTCTGTCCCTGACAAACCCCAATAATTTGGTCACAAGGTGAAATCATACTGAAATAGTGCTTCTTAAAACCTATAAACATGCCAGGTACATGAAGAGAAATTGAAAATTTTGCTTATTTGAAGATTTTTTTGTTTGAACTTTAATACAGCAATTAAAGCAGAATTCAAGTTTTACGACGTCAGAAAGAGGAACTCAAGGAGCGGTGGTTGAAGAGCCTGCTGTGATTTGGAATGAGACAACTACAGAAAAATCTTATCTGGGGAAGTGTGAGAGTTTAGGCCTATCGAGAAACTCTTATGACAAAAATTAGAAGATCCATGAAATGAAAGGAAATCTCTACCTTCCTTTTTGCTCTTTGCTTCCAACTGTTAAGTAACATACATTAATGGAAAAACCACCATTTTAATTTTTCCCTATTTGGTTCAAATAGGGAAACTCAACTGTTACCCCATTCCTCAGTTAATTCCATAAATCCTCTTCTTGCACCTTGCTATAAGAAGTGGAAAGAAGAAAGAGAAAGGGACTGAACACAAGAAAAACCCTCCCTAATAGCTAG